>JAQQSK010006519.1:0-14396 GCA_028658325.1 Potorous gilbertii
CTAATGGGGAGAAAATTTTGGAACCCAAAATCTTGTGAAAATGAATGTAAAAAGTTAAATAAATTTATTAAAAAATAAAATAAAATAAAAAAAAAAGAAAGAAAAATAATTTGAAAAAAAAGATAAATTTTTGAGGCTCAAATAAATGCTGAACTAAGCAACTAACAATAAAATTTGGGGAGAAATAAAAAAAAATGAATGCTAAAGATTGTCTTGACAAGAAATTGGAAAAAATAAAATATTATTAATTTTTTAAAATATATTTTAAGTGTTTTCCACTAAAGTCCTTTTCTCATACATCAGTGGGATATAGAAGTCATCTTAGGTTATCTAAGAGAATGTCACAAGACCTCAAGCCTTGGCAAATACCACAAAACTTACAGACTTCAAGTTCAGGCCCATTATTTGAATGTAATATAAATAAATTTGGAAAGAGTCATTATAAGGATATTAGTGACAAGGAAATGCCTATTTCAAACTACAGAAACTCATGAATGCAAGCTACCACCATGCAAAATGGCTCTAAAATGCTTAAGTGAAGGGGACAATGTCTTCACCAATAAAATCACAAATTACTAAAGTATTCTAAATCTTAATCAATGGTAACAACTCTAATTTAATTAAATAACTTATTATAATATATTACATTATATATAATTATAATATGTTATAAATCTTAATAATTTAATTAAAGTGTGTATGTGTGTGTGTGTGTGTGTGTGTGTGGTAGTACATCAAGTCCACAAATGGTTATCCTCCCTAACTTTTTTTCTGAAATTCTCATTGTTGCCAAAGAAGGCAAGTCGTTGGAGTATTCCAGTCACTAGCCTGATCTAATGTCAATACTTCTTTATTTGTGTCTGTTTTTGCTTATTTTTCTGCTATTTTAAGGAAGCAGTGTCATATCTACACCTTGCAAAATACACTACACCAGACTTGTTGTGGCACTCCTCTACTTCAACATGCTTCTGTGGCCTTGTGATTTAAAACTAATAACACATATTCAGGCAAAAAAATAAAATAAACAAAAACTTGGACTCTGATGTCCAAGAAGTCAAGCAATTCTATGTAAGAAATGTACAATTATATTATTTTGCTACCACAGCTTTCTGAGAAGATAAGTTATATGAAATATTTTTCATAGTTGATTTTGCTTTCCTATCTTCTTGACTTAGCTCATAGTATATTCCCAAGCTTGATTATTCCTACCACCCTTTCTCCTTTTATCAAAATCCTACCCATCCTTTAAGACGTAGCTCAAATCCCTCCTCTTCTGTGAATCCTTTCTTGATCTCTGTTATCCACAGCAATTTTTCCTTTCCTGCTCTTCTGTCATACAAATTGTACACAGCACTCAAGCAGAACTTATTTATAACCTTCTTTATGTTACCTCTTTCATATATAGATAGATATAGATATACACATATAAATAAATACATATAGATATACGTATATAAATATATACCTGTATATCTATATATATGAAATATATAATATATATTGATCAATACATAATAATTAATACAACATATAAAATATTATATATGTATCTTTTTAAGTAAATGTCATCTTTGACAACAATGCATTATCTTTTGTGATTTTTCTAAACAATACCTCTACAGTCTAATAAAGTGGTTTGCATACAGAAGTCCCTCAGATATTCACTAATCAGTTACTCATTTTTTATTCAAGAATTGGTTCTATTAAATCTCTCCCCAATCTGGCACCATTCTATTGCTCCCATTTTATTTCCCTCATATATGTCTTAGCCAACATAGTATATACAGTATGCTGCATCAGATTCATCAGACTCATGGCATTTGCTACCTGTGTGACTGCAGGCAAGTCGTATTGCATTTCTATATGTCAGTTTTCTTATCTGTGGAATCAGGAGATTGAGGTAGATGACCTTTAAGGAAACTTCTTTTCAGTTCTAAATTGATGATAATTCATGACCCTATAATTACTCATTGTTCAATGAATATATATTCCCCACATCTCCATGCCTTTGCTCTTGATATTAATAGAACTTGGAATAGCAACCCCAGTACCCCAGTCCCTCCATTCATAGAAATGCATTAGCATTTATCATTCACCAGTAACACTAAGCATCTTGCCGGCCTCTGAAAAAGAAACTGTATTTCTTGGGTCTAGGCATTTTCTCTGTCTACCTTGCCTGCAAAACTTAGCCTCCTTATTTCGGTCCTTTTACTTTCCTGGGTTCTTTCATGTACGGATAAAATCTTACCTTTTACAGGAAGCCTTTTGCAATTTCTTTTAATTCTAGTAACTTTCCTCTATTGTTTTCTATTTATCTTATACATAGCTTGTTTATCATATTCGTTTTCTTGTTGTTTCCCCCAATAGAATGTAAATTTCTTGAGGACAGTGACTAACATATGCCTTTTTTTCTGTATGTCCAACACTTAACACAGTGCCTAGAACATAGTAGATACTTCTTGAAATTCCACCTTTCCTTTAAACTTCAGATCAATTACTACTTCATTCCCTGAATTTTTTTTTTATACCATCCATTTTCTATGCACTGGTCTAGAGTGGCCTTTGATCCCCAGATACATAGTAATGTTATACAACAACTTAATATTTACCTAATATTTAACCATTTAGCAGAATGGGGAAGAGGGAAGATCTTGGTCCCAGTGTGGAAATTACCTAAAAGTCCTTGAAAAGTGTGAATATGTTACAGGTTCTGCAAGGGACCTCATTTCTTCCCTACCCCTGAAACATGAAGTAATGCCAATCATCTCCAAGATAGTTCAGAAGAGAAATCAAGGAGTGTGAACCAAAGATAGCAGAATAAAAGCAAGCTACTGCTTGAGCTCTCCCTCCCAAATCCCTCTAAATACTTGTACAAAATGACTAAACAAATTCTAGAGCACCAAAACCCAAAAAATGACAGAATGAAAATAAATATTCAACCCAGGACAACCTAGGAGATAGACAGAAAAGGTCTTCTGTACTGGTCTGTGAGAGGAACTCAGGCCAGTGCAACAATGTGCCAGCACAGAACAGGCTTCAGCAAACCTGGATCAAGATTCAGTGGACTGATTTATTGGAAGCTGTGATGTCTTGAAGACTTCTCAATCCACAAAGACCAAAGACATTGCAGAAGGTTGATATTTAAGGACTATATGACCTGGATGAGAGAAGAGTACTATCCAGCCACAGCTCTGAGGGTGGTGGCAGGAATAGCATGACAGCAACTGCTTCTGGAGCTCTCAGCCCAAGATGACACTGAAGGAGGATTACCTAGCTTTGCCTATGCTTGGAACTGGGTCACAGTCCTAGGTGGAGATCCTGGGGCAAGGTGAAGCACTGGCATATTGAAGTTTGTGGTAGTGTAGGAGAGGGAATTCTCACAGTTCCAAGGCAGAAAAGAGTGGTTGTCACTCACAGACCAAAGCACACACCAGGAGGAGAGTGACCACCTCTCCTTTGATCATACAACCTGGGAAGAACTGAAAATTTGCAGGTCTCTTTAAGTATCTCTGAAAGCAGTTGCACAAAACCTCTGAAGCTTGGGAAGTATACCCTCTACGCTAAAAAGTACACTTTAACAAGGAATTTATAAGCCAAGTAATTGGCTGGAGAAATGAGCAAACAGCAGAAAAGAACTCAAGATTTTGGTCTTATTTTGGTCACAAAGAAGGTCAAAACATACAATCAGAAGAAGACAACAAAGCAAAGCTCCTACACAAAAAGCCTCCAACAAAAATATGAATTGGTAAGAAGTCATGGAAGACCACACAAGTATTTTCAAAATCCAGTAAATAGAGGAAAATCTGAGACGAGAAATGAGAGTGATGCAAGAAAATCGTGAAAAACAAATCAACATTTTGCTAAGGGAACCCTCCAAAATATAGTGAGGAAAATAAATACCTTTAAAATAGACTAACCAAATAGCACAACATGTCAAAAAAGCCAATGAGAGGAAGGATGCCTTAAAAATCAGAATTAGCCAAATGGAAAAGGAGATCCAAAAGCTCATTAAAGAAAATAATTATTTTATGAGTTATATTTTTTATTTTAATATATAATTTAATTTTCAGTTTCCAACATGCACTTTCAGAATAATTAGAATTCCAAATTTTCTCCTCTTCTTTCCCCACCACCTACTTCAGGACAGCAAGCACACCATCCATCCTTTCTCTCAGTATGTTTACCCAATTTATGATCCCCTCATTTTATCTCCATCCCCTCTGTTTTCCTGTAGGAAAAAATAGATTTCAATACCTCACTGCTTGTACATCTTATTTCCCAGTTGCATGCAAAAATAATATTTCCATTCATTTTTAAAACTTTGAGTTCCATATTATCTCACTTTTCCCTCCCCACCCACACTCATTGAGAAAGCAAACAATTCTATGTAGGTCATATATGTGTAGTCATGCAAAACACTTCCATAACAGTTATGTTGCAAAAGACTAACCACATTTCCCTTTGTCTTTTTCTGCCCTCCATTTACTGAGAAAATAATTCTTTAAAAAATAGAATGGAGCACGTGGAATCTAATGTCTTCATGAGAAATCAAGAAACTATAAAACAAAACCAAATGAATGAAAAAATAGAAGACAATGTGAAATATTTCATTGGAAATAAAACTGACTTGGAAAAAAATCCAGGAGAGATAATTTAGAAATTCTTCAAAAAACTTCCTTGACATGGTCTTTCATGAACAAATGAAGGAAAACTACACTGATATTCTGGAAATAGAGGATAAAATAAAAATTAAAAGTATCCACCTACCACCACCTGAAAGAAATCCCTAAAGAAACTAGGAATATTTTATCAAAATTCCAGAGTTTCAGGTCAAGGAGAAAATATTGCAAGCAGCCAGAAAGAAGCAATTCAAGTATTGTGAAAACACTATCAGGACAATACAAGATTTATCAGCTTCTATATTAAGGGATCAAAGGGCTTGGAAGATGAAATTTTAGAAGGCAAAAGAACTAAGATTACAACCAAGAATCACCAGTTCAGCAAAACTGAGTATAATTCTTCTGGGGGAAAAAATAGGCGTTCAAGAAAGTAGAAGGCTTTCAAGCATTTTTGATCCATAGACTAGTGCTGAATAGAAAATTGGACACATACATACATACATACATATATATATATATGTATATATAATGTATATATAAACATTTATGTGCATATATACACTTTCATACATGCACATATATAGATGGAAAGGTTTACATATATACATATAAATTATGTATTATTATATATTTGATACACTTTGAGTGTATTTTATGATGTTGATAGGTCTTCCCCTCCGTCCTGCCCATACTAAACTCTCATAAATCTCTCCATAATAAAACCCCACATTATACTATACTTAGTGTCCCATCACCCTAAAGGCAGAGAAGGAATTTAAAACTTTTAATCTCACTTAAAAGAGGCAAGAAAAACCTTACAGAGTGGAAGGGAAGAGGCGAGGTGAGAAGGAATTAGTGAACCTCACATCAGATTTGGCTTAAGGATGGAATAACATACACACTCAGTTGAGTATGGAAATCTATCTTGCCTTACAGGAAAGTAGGGGTGAAGCAGATGGGGCAGGAATGATAGAATAAGGGTCAGATTGAGGGAGGAGGTAATCAGAACCAAATGTTTGTTTAATATTAATGTTTATTTATGTATTTTTAGTTTGCAATATCTCCATTTCAAATTTTTTCAAATTCCATGTTAGTTTCCAAATTTCCAAAATTTTGAGCTTCAAGTTTTCTCCTCATCTCTCCCCTCCCCCACCACAAAACACCATGCATGCTGATTACTCCTTCTACCAGTATGCCCTCCTTTCTATCACACCCCTCCCTTCCCTTATTCCCATCTTTTCTCTTTTCTTGTAGGTCAAGATAGATTTCTATAACCCATTACCTGTATTTCTTATTTCCCAATTACATGCAAAAATAATTCTAAACATTCGTTCCTAAAACTTTGAGTTTCAATTTCTCTCCTTTCCTCTCTCTTCATTCATCCCCACTGAGAAGGTAAGCAATTCAAGAAGTGAAGTTTTGCTAAAGACGTCCACAATAGTCACGTTGTGTAAGACTAACTATATTTCCCTCTATCCTATTCTGCTCCTCACTTATTCTATTTTCTCTTTTGTCCTTGTTCCTCCACAAAATTGTTTACTTCAAATTGCTTCCTCTTCCCTTTTGCCCTTCCATCTATCATACTGCCACCTCACTTATCCCCTTCTCTTTCATTTTCCTATGGTGTAAGATAGATTTTCATGCCAAATTGAGTGTGCATGTTATTCCCTCCTTAAGCCAAATGTGAAGAGAGTAAGCTTCACTTTTTCCTTCTAACGTCCCCCTTTTCCCCTCCAATCATAAAGCTTTTTCTTGACTTTTTTTGTGAGATAATTTTCCACATTGTATTTCTCCCTTTCTCTCAATATATTCCTCTCTCAGTCCTTAATTTTATTTTTTTAGATATCATCCCTTCCTATTCAACTCACTCTATGCCCTCTGTATGTGTGTGTTGTATATAACCCCTGCAACCACCCACATACTGAGAAAAATTTCAAGAGTTACCAATATTCTCTTTTCATGTAGGAATGTAAACAGTTCAACTTTACTGTTAAACAGTTCTCTTTCCTGCTAAACTGTTCCTGCTGTTTTGATTCTTGTGTTTGAAAGTCAAATTTTCTATTCAGCTCTTTTCTTTTCATGAATACTTGAAAGTCCTCTAATTCACTGAATGATCATTTTTCCTGGGTAGATGATTTTTGGTTTTAATACTAGTTTCTTTGACTTCTTGAATATTATATGTCAAACCTTCTAATCGCTAAATGTAGAGACTGCAAGATCCTGTGTTATATTGATTGTCTTTCCACAATACTCAAATTCTTTCTTTCTGGCTACTTGGAATATTTTATCCTTGACCTGGGAACTCTGAAATTTGGCTTCAATACTCCTAGGAGTTTTTGTTTTCAGATCTCTTTCAGGAGGTGATTGATGAATTCTTTCAAAATTTATTTTACCCTCTGGTTTCAGAATATCAGGGCGGTTTTCCTTGATAAGTTCATGAAAGATGATGTCTAGGCTCTTTTTTTCAACATGGCTTTCAAATAGTCCCATAATTTTTAAATTGTCTTCCCTGGATCTATTTTTTCAGGTCACTTGCTTTTCCAATGAGATATTTCACATTGTCTTTTATTTCTTCATTCTTTTGGCTTTATTTTGTAATTTCTTGGTTTCTCATAAAGTCATTAGCCTCCATCTACTCCATTCAAATTCTTAAATAACTATGTTCATCAGTGAGCTTTTGAAGCTCCTTTTTCATTTGGTTGATTCTGCTTTTTAAAGCATTCTTCTTCTCACTGACTTTAGGAATGTCTTTTGTCATTTGAGTTCATCTATTTTTAAGAATGTTATTTTCTTCTCCATTTTTGGATCTCCTTTAACAAGTTGCTGACTCACTTTTCATGATTTTCTTACATTGCTATCATTTTCCTTCCCAATTTTTCCTATACTTCCCTTACTTGATTTTCAAAATCTTTTTTGATCTCTTCCATGGCCTGAGACCATTGTATATTTATTTTGAAGGTTTTGGATGCAGAAGCCTTGACTTTTATGTCTTCATCTAATTGACTGCATTGTTCTTCCTCATCTGAAGTGATACCAGAAAATACCTGTTCATCAGAAAGTATGCTTCTATAGTCTTATTTTTTCCCTTTTTGGGGCATTTTCCCAATCAGTTACTTGACTTTTGAGTCCTTTGTTGAAAGGAGGGTATAGCCTAGGGACCTGTCAGTTCTCAGTTCCTCCAAGGTGGCACAATCTCCTTGCCTGCGCACTGACCTGGGAGCAACCAAAAAGTTTTCTGCCCAGAATCTGTGAGCAGAATTCCCTCTGCATCACTGCCTCCAGCTCCACCACCCCAGCACTTCTCTTCACCCCACACTTGACACTCAGGGCTGAATCCAGATCAACCACTCAATTCCCCTGTGATGTTTAGGCAGAGGGATCCAAAAATGGAAGCTACTGCTGCAATGAGCAGGAGCCACTGACCATTGAACCTGTCCTTGGCATTTGTGGGTTGAGCAATCTGGGAACAACATCTGCTGCCAGGGATTCTGCCCCCTGAGTCCTGATCCAGTCCTGTCCTTGTGTGCTGTGGGGTCAGGTCTGAACTGCACTCTGCTCCCAGCCTGGTGCAACAGACCTTTCCTGTTGGCCTTCCAGCCTATCTTGGGCTATAAATCTCTTTCACTCTGCCACTTTTGTGACTTTTGCTGCTCTAGAATTTGTTTATAGTCATTTTTACAGGTGTTTTGTGGGCTATTGGGGAGAACTTTTACAGATCCATCCTTCTATTCCTCCATCTTGTGTCTGCCCACCAGAAGCAAACATTTTTGAGGAGGGATAGGGTCAAAGGAGAGAAGAAAACAAACAAGGGAGTTAGGATGGGATGGAAGGAAATATAGTTAGTTTTTCTCAACATGACTATTATGAACGTGTTTTGCTGACCACACGTGTATAACCTATACCAAATTGATTACTTTCTCAAGGAAGTTGGGTGGGGAGAGAGGTAGATAATTCAGAACTCAAAGTTTTAAAAACAAATGTTAACAATTGTTTTTACATTCAACTGGGAAATAAGATATGCAGGCAATGGCATATAGAAATTGATCTTGCCCTACAGGAAAGTAGAAGGGAAGGAGATAAGAGAAGAGGGTGGTGATAGAACAGAGGACAGATTGAGGGAAGGGATAATCAGAAGGTGTTATGTCTTGGGATGTGGGAGGGGAGAGATGGAAAGAAAATCTGCAACTCAGAATCTTGTGAAAATTTATTTTGAAAACTAAAATTAATTAATAAAAAGGTAAAAGAAGAACAATCAAAGATTTAAATGGCAATAATAAAGAAATAATTAGGTGAAAACTGAAACACTCTATAGTAATAACATTTAAAAAGAGGCTAATAAAATGCAAAAAAAACCACATATACAGATGGAAAAATGTAGAACACAATTTTAAAAATAAAGGTAGTATTTGAAGAACATTTAAGCATTTTGTGAAAAAACAGCCTATTGAACTTAAAGACATAATACGAAAATATCATCTAAAGATTAAAGTTCTTCCCAGAAACCTACATGAAAAAGAAAGCCTAAAAATGGGAGAAGTTATGCATAAAACTCATTCAGAAATATTTAAAGAAAAGAATACTCTAGCTAAAAAACACATTAAAACAACAACAGAAAGTAACCCACCAGCAATTTAATTCACCAAAAAAATCTTAGTCCAGTTTGTGAAATGTGGCATCAAAATAGTTGAGAAGAATTTGTGGAGGTAACAAGTGAGAGGGAAAAATCTCCAAACTCCCCAAAGAAGTAATCAGAATGGCGTAAGATTACTTCATGATGAAAAATGCTATTAATTTCCAAAGCAAAACAAACAGACAAACAAATAATTGAGACATCAAAAGACTGTGTCCTGAAAAGATGAAAAGAAAAAAAATGTGGATTGGGAGCATCTTTGTGATTATAATTTAATTTGTTTCAAATGAATTTACACATTATCAAAAGAAATGAGAAAAGATAAATATCAATGGGTTAAGCATGCTAGAGGATACCTATGTGATGCGTTGGATGGAGTGCTGTACCTAGAGTCAGGAAAACTCATCTTCATGAGTTTGAATCTTGCCTCAGACATTTTCTAGCTGTGGGATCCTGGACATGTCACTTAACCTTATTTTCCTCAGTTTTCTCATCTGTAAAATAATCTGGACAAAGAAATGGCAAATAACCCCAGTGTCTTCGCCAAGAAATCATCAAATAAAGAGTCATACATGACTGAATAACAAAAAGATTCTATAGAATAAATTAACAGAATCAGGAAGTAAATCTGTTGAAGAAATGAATTTTTACTTCAAGGGAAAGGAAAATACCTTAGCTTGGTAAAACCATGTTATAAGTGGTAGGGTAAATCAGAGGAAAAATTCTTAGATAAGGAAAGACAATGGAAAAGGCCCAAAAACTAACTTCAGGTTTTGGGTAGAGAAGCAAATTAAAGGTTTTCAAATTCCTTCTCTCTCTTTAGGGTGATGAGATAGTAAGCAAAGAATATTGTGGGGGTTAATCACAGAGAGGTTTGTGACTACCTGCAGGACAAAGGGGCAGACCCATAAAACATTGCCAGAAAGCTAACCTACATATGATAGCAGTTTTAAATTCAGCTCTTCAGATGAAACAGACACCACTATATGGACTTTTCAGATATGCATTTTGTACTAGCACCCATTTGATTAGGATTCTGGGAAATTTTTGGAACCCCAGGACCACATACTGTGGAGAGACTTGAACAGGGAGGCATACAATGAAGCACTTACATAATATACATCACCATTTTTAATGACATTATGTTGCATAAGTATAAATACATCCTTAGTAAAAGTGAAAGCATTCTTATTTGTTTGTTTAGTAAAACTTGTAAAGATAAAAGTAGAAGTCATGAAAATGGATTTTCTCTGCCTTAAATTTTGTTAACATAGTGAAAACATAATCAGGGCTTTCCATAAAAAAATGGCCAACAACAAAGTAGAATTGAAAATAATGTAGGTAAATTTCATTTAAGTCGGTTTGTTACCATAAATATGTCAGGGACCACATTATGCAAATCCAAATCCGAATAGAACTTCAGAAACATAAATATCAGAAGCTGTACTAATTGTGTCTGCTGAATATCACAAAGTATTTTTTTTTAATTCACACTTTTTGCCTATTTGCTATTGTGAGTCTGTGCAGTAGTTTTAGATACTAATCAAGATCTGCCAATACATTTCCTTTATATTCTCTTACTTAAGGGAAGAAGTCACTGTTGATAATTGTACATTGCAAAAAAATACTACAAAAACACATTGCTAGCTATCTCTGCCAGAGTCTCTGTCTAGTGTAGTTAATCTAGTCTTCCCTGTAGACCAGGACTTTAATACACTAAATTAATTTACACACAAGACAGACTTTATAGGCATTACATCACATTAAGTTGGATAATAAGTACAGGCATATACTTATTAAAACCAAAGCTATTATTAAATGAGACTTGTAAAGACAGAACAAGGTCAAGGAAGTCAGTTTTCTGTTTATTAAGTTTTGTAAATCATGTAAGTAATTTATAAAGGTAGACAAAGTGTTAGAGATTTGATTTCCTCTTGCCAATTGTATAATTTTCAGGAATACAAGATAATGCTGTATGATAGTGAGTCTCTCTATTGAAACCTTTTTGTAGTTATGGTAACTGAGTCCAGTAAAGAGAAAAAATGCACCATGAATTTTATTATGTATATTTTAGGTAGTTGCCATTATTTAATGTGATGAAAAGAGTACAAGATAGGCAATCAGAAGATGTGTGATATAGTCTTGCCTGTGATGAAAACGATGTGAATTTTTGAGCAAAAAAATTGTCTTATGGTCTCTAAATTTTAGTTTCTTGGTCTCTAAGAACCAGACATATATCTGTGTTACTGTTTGTACAGCATATACAATATCATAGATTTCATTAATGAGAGGTAAATTCAACTACAGAGGCAGTTAAGTGGCTCAGTGACTATAGCTCCAGTCCTGGAGTAAGGAAAATGAGTTCAAATCTGGCCTCAGAAACATACTGTGACCCTGGGCAAGTAACTTTACTCTGTTTGCCTCAGTTCCTCATCTGTAAAATTAGTTGGAGAAGGAAATAGCAAAGCACTCCAGTATAATTGCCAAGAAAATCTCACATGGGGTAATGAAGAGTCAAACCCAATTAAAAATGACTGAACAACAAATTATTTAATCCAATGGAGAAGGAAATGGCAAAACCATTCCAGTACCGTGATCAAGAAAACCCCACATAGGGAGGGTCGTGAAGACTCAGACATGAATAACGACAACACTCAACTACAGAGCCTTAGCAGGTAAAAGCTCATGTACTCAGAGAAATTCATGAAAAATATTTTCAAAAGCTGTATAACTGCCTTGATGTCATTGGTCTCTTTAGAAAAGTCTTAACCACTTATCAGTTCCTCTACTCTCTTCTGAGAAAGCAGTTCTCTATTAATATCAGCTCTTGGCAAGGTATTGAGAATGATGTAAAGTTTGTTTGAGGCAATAGAGAACTACCAATGTCCTTATATCTCCTCTGGGGCCTTGAATAGTTTTTATCTTTTTGAGATACAAAAAGCAGGAGAATTGTGCAAACTTTTCTCAGTGTATTCTTCAAATAGAAGAGAATTATGTTTTCGCTAATTAGCTCTCAGAAAAAAGACAGGCAAATTTTCTTTTTCTTAATAAAAAAAATATAAGTAATAGTCATAACTATTCTAACAGCAAAGTGAATGAAAAGCCTTCATTTCTTCTTCTAATTCTCTCAGTCCAGAAAGAGAAGTGTAAGACAATTCAAGAAATCTCCAGAAAGGTTTCCACTCTCCCAAGATGTAGATGGTGCTTGTGGGGCAATTCTGCCTTTCACAGCCAATCAGCTCTAAACAAACCAAAGTTTCTCTTCCAATGAGCAAACCCACCTTCCCCCAGAACAGCAACAGAGCCTTGTTCCTGACTTTGATCCAATCCTGTAAGTTTCAGGATTCCTTCTGCTGTAAGCAGCATCCCTCGTTGCACTTGGGTTTTCTGAACTAAGTTGTACTTAGCTAATTCTTCTACTTCTCCTACTTCTACTTTCACCATATTGTATCCTACCTCTTGTATCTCTCATTTCTAATGCCTTAAAACTGAGGCCTCATAAGCCTCATAAGCACCTCTCACTTATGATGTGAAACACAAAAATTATATCTGTCCAGTATGACAGTAGCAGTCCTATTAGTCCCTGAATATTTTTTAACGTATAGCATATCAGCTATGGCCTTCACAGTGTTAATAACAGTCACATGCAAATGAACATGGTCCATAATACACTGTAGCCATCTCTAACTCAGGTTACTTTCGGTTTTCAAGTAGGTCCTCACCATACATTTATTGAAGGGAGAGATTTCTCTCATTTTCCCTCAATTGCATACAATATTTTGTCTGATAGAGCGTATTTCTTCTCAAAATGTTCATATGAATGTTTCTTATGAAGATTTTATTTTTATATTCCTTTCAGCAATCAAAATGCCTTTGTGTGAAAGGGGAATATATACATTTATGCACATATGTATACATATACAATACATGTATATTCACATGTATTCATATATACACAAATGTTACAGATGAATATATATATATGCATTGAAGCATCCATATAAGTTCATGTATACGTATGTATATGTGTATGTGTGTGTGTGTGTGTGTGTGTGTGTGTAGTATATTGAAAGTAGACACACCCTCTATGCCTTTGAAATCTCCAAATACATGACCCAATTCAAACCATGGTGGCTGGTATGTATGAAAGCCCAGACATTCCCTCTCAATGACTTCAGTTCCTGGCTCAAAGTCTTTCTCTGCTCCATAACTCCTGCCCTTGTGAAATGGTAATTTATTTATTTATATTTTTTAATAAATTTATGTATTTAACTTTTTACAATCATTTTCACAAGATTTTGGGTTCCAAAATTTTCTCCCCATTTGTTCCCTCCCCCCTCACCAATACACTGAACATTCTAATTACCCATATCACCAATCTGCCCTCTCTTCTATCATCCCTCCCTTCCCTTATCCCATCTTCTCTTTTGTCCTGTAGGGCCAGATAACTTTCTATTCCGCATTACCTGTATTTCTTATTTCTTAATAGCAAGAACAATACACAACAGTTGTTCCTAAAACTTTGAGCTCCAACTTCTCCCCATCCCTCCCTCCACACCCATTCCCTTTGGGAAGGCAGGCAATTCAATATAGGCCATAGCTGTGTAGGTTTGCAAATGACTTCCATAACAGTTGTGTTGTGTAAGACTAACTATATTTCCCTCCATCCTATCCTGCCCCCTATTGTTGCTATTCTCTCTTTTGATCCTGTCGCTGTCCAAGAATGTTGACTTTAACTTGCTCCCTCCTTCCATTGCCCTCCCTTCCATCATCCCCGCCCCGTTTATCTCCTTCTCTCCCACTTTTTTGTATTGTAAGATAGGTTTTCATACCAAAATAAGTGTGCATTTTATTCCTTCCTTTAGTCAAATGTGATGAGAGTAAACTTCATGTTTTTTTTTGTCTCAGCTCTCCTCTTTTTCCCTCCACTAAGAAGACTCCTGCCTGCCTCTTCTATGAGAGATAATTTACCCCATTCCATTTCACCTTCTCTCCTCCCACTACATTGCTCTCTCACCATTTACCTTGATTTCTGTTAAGATATGATCCCATCCAATTCAATTCACTCTGTGCTCTCTGTCTCTGTGTGTGCGTGCATGTGTGTATTTGTGTGCGCACGCCTGTACATGTGTGTGTGTACGTGTGTA
>JAQQSK010006520.1:0-14396 GCA_028658325.1 Potorous gilbertii
GGGCGGATCTAGGCCAGGGGGTGGAGAGGACTCTCAGAAATCAAGTAACTGGCTGAGAAAATGCCCAGAAAAGGGAAAAAAACTAAGACCATTGATGGTTATTTCCTTGAGAAAATCCTTCCTCCATTTGTCTCTGACAACGACGTGGAGGTCTGCTTACCACCAGGTAAAGACATGGGAGTAGATTGCCTACTCTTGCCCAAATTTCCCACAGAAAGGCATATATGGAGAAAGAGAATCAATAAGACATGGTATCTGATTGATTGGAAGATGGAGAAAGGGGAATTAATCAAGGATATATCAAGGTGGAGAACCTGGTTCATTAGAAAGTTTGTGCCTTCAATAGAAATGGTTGGAGGAAGGACAGACAAGGAGTTCCATTTTGATCACATAAAATTTAAGATATTATGCATCATTCAGACGAAGTTATCTTGAAGCCAACATGGAAGCAAAGTTCATAAAGAGATTAGATATCAGTGTTATTTTTGGGTGGATTTTAACTGAACTATGAAAGTGGATAGGAACACTAAGAGAAAAAGTGAGAAGGGAGTCCATCATTGAGTCTTGGGAAATACCCAAATCTATGGGCCAGTAAATGCATAGTGTGGAGGGAGATTGAAATAGGGTGAGCAGACAGGTAGGAGCAGAGAGAAAAGAAATCACTGTGTCATGTAAGTGAGAGGAAAAAATATCTAAAATGAGCTACTTGTCAGCAGTACCAAAAGCTACAGAGAAACCAATAACATACAAACTTCAAAATACCCAAAATATTTGGAATTTCCGTAATATAGAGAATTCTTGAATAAAGAAACCGCCTCTATCAGTACAAGACAGCAAGGATGGAACTTCTTGTCCATTTTCATCATTTCTTATCTCATATATGCTCAGTCCCTTTGTAAACATGAGGTCTCCAGCACTTGAACTGCTTTCTGCCTACTGTGGCAGCTACAACCTAAATCAACCCATCACACTCTTCCAGATTCTCTTCCTTTTATACAAACGTGCATGTTCTAATTCAACAAATACACTGGAAATTATGACCAATGTATTGGAAAACAAGCTAAATTGCTTTCAGATACATTGGAGGCTGCTTCACATGAGCAAAAGAGTACATTAATGAGAACAAAGTTCTTATCTCAATTTTGCTACTTAGTAGTTCTAAAGCTTTGGGAGATTCATTCTATCTTTGGCTTCAATTGCCACCTATAAAGCAAGGAAGTGTATTTGATTAAATAAATTATTTTTAAATTATTTTTAAGCATTAATAGTCTAGATTTCTATGAATTTTCCTCTGAAACTTTCCTATGTAGTGCCTGGGAACCAGATCTCTGTCAGAGAATGAATTCTTACTTCAGTCTAGGCTAACTAGTCAAATGCAGTGAATCTGGCCAGTTCAGAGCACTTCTTATGCTCTCGTTAATTCAGAATGAGCTTCAGTTACTTTGGAGAATAAAACATGTAGCTGTGGTAAACATGATACCTATCCTGAACAAATTAATTTAATCTCAATCAGTTAAGACTTCAGGATACAACCATATTTCTAGAAACTTCATGATAATTATTTGAGGGGAACAAATAGAGTCATTGCGTTAGAAAACACCTTTATAGCTAATATTTGTGAAATTAAACAAATATCAAGCTGTCAGTATACATAAATACATATTTTATACATATATATATACAAATATATACATATACATATATAGATATACATACACACACACACACACATATATATATGTATACATATATACATATATAGATGTATATATATATGTATATATGTATACATATATATATATACACATATATATACGTATATATATATACGTATATATATATGAGTGTGTGTGTAAGGGAAACTTCTCAGGAGGACCAAAGAGTCTCACAAGATAAGACAGAAAGAGATGTCTCCTATTATCTAGGAGCTTAAGGATACAAAATTTTCTCAAACACTACATTGGAGAGTCAATATGAGGTCACTGAACATACAGTTGCAAGCCTTTTTACCAGGTCCAACGCCCAGCACTTATTCCGTGTGTATGTGTGCGCCTGCGCGCGTGTGTGTAAGAACGTATTTCTTACAAGACCTTTCTTCCATTTGAAATGTTGTATGTGTGTGTGTGTGTGTGTTTGTGTGTCTTCATATATTTAGAGAGTCTTTCATTTGGAGGTAAGGGATAGAGGGAAAGAAAGAAGACGGGTATATTAAAAAAGTAAAATTTAATCAAAAAAAGAAAAGAGTTTACAATTTTTGTTAACTCCAAGATTATTATCGGTCAATAATTTGGAATAGCTGTCAAAAAATTAATGCAATCTCAGCATATATGGATAACATCATAATGAATAAAACAAAAAGGAGGATTGTCATGAATTTAAATATTCTTATCACATCTAGCATATTTTGATCTGTTTTCCTTTTTTTTTCCCACAGTATTTTAAGAGCAACATTGACAGGTTGAAGTACTTTTGCAGGAAGGTGAGCAGAAGCCGAAGAATTCCGTCATATGAAGAAGAATTGAAGAAATTTAAGATTTTTAGCCAGGAGAAATCTTTGACAGAAATCATATTAACTACTTGCAAATAGTTAGAAGATTGTCTCTTAGAGATGGGATTCGACTTACTCCACGTAGTTCCAGAGTACAGAACTGGAATCAAATATTGTATCTTACAGAGAGAGCAAGAAGATTGCAGGTCAATTTAAGCAAAAATTTTCTCATATTCAAACTATTTAAAAATTGTGTGTGTTCTCCCTTGTGAAATGATGTGTTTCATATTCCCAGAATGTTTAATAAAATTCTTGATCATTAGAGATAAAGATAAATAAAAATGAGAGAGAGAGAGAGATAAAAATACAGATAGAGATACATACTGTACATTGGGGGAGCTAAGTTTCACAGTTTATGGAGTAACCTCCTTTATGGTTTTCTTGGCAAAGATACTGTAGGGCACTGTCATTTCCTTCTCAAGCTCATTTTTAAGATGCAAGAGAGTATAAACAAAAATTTTTTCTGAACTAGTCCAAAACTCTGAGGGTCTTCTCTTATTTAGCCTTTAATTACTGAATGGGCATTGCCACAGACAAACCGATACTTGCAAAGTCCTTAGCTTAAGAAGGTCAAGGTCCCCACTGCATCCAAGGCCATTGCGAGTCATCTTGACCTATTTCTAAAGTGGATTCCAATGACTCTGCAGGAAAGAGTGAGGATGATGGGTTCGTATAGCTCTGATTCAATTAAATCCAACTAACTTGCAAGTCAAGACATCACCCTCCTGATGTCATTGGGGCTCTTTGAGACAAAAGAACAAACGACAGTAAATATGAGGAAACTGAGGAAACTTACAGGAATAAGGGACTTGCCCAGGGTCACACAGCTAGTCAGTGTCTAAGGCCAGATTTGAACTCATGGAGATGACTCTTCCTAACTCCAGGTCCAGCACTCTATCCACTATACCACCTAGCTCCCCCTTCAGTTAGCTGTTATTGTTTGCCAAATATTGTACCAAGCAATGGTGTTTTAAAGGCAAAGTGAAACAATGACTACCTTCAAAAAGCTGACTTTGAAAAAGGGGACCACATGTACATATCTCTGTAATAAGCTCTATCTTTGTTTTCGTATCTAACTCTATGTCATCTATATATCTACATAAATATACAGGTAGATCTGTCTGCATAATAATGCACATAAATTGATTCATATATTTAGATATATAGAAAAGGGATGTAGCCTGGGCAATGGTGGTCCCTGATACACTTCTATTCACTTTTTCTATCAATCCATCTCTCTGTCTGTCTATCTGTCTATCTATCTATCTATCTATCTATCTATCAATCTATCTATCTGTCTGTCGGTCATTTGACTGCCTGCCTATCTGTCTATCTGTCTGTCCATCCAGTTGCTGGGGGCAAAAATGAATACAAGTTTAACACAGACTGCTCCCCTGGCTCAGGATATTTCTCTCTGTTGTGATTTGATCAACCAACCCGAGTTCACATTGGAAGGTGCAGTTTATTAACATAGCAGTTACATTCAAGGTTCCTAATACTGTAGCTTCTGAACCCTCAATGATATGTTTCCAATGGACAAATCAGACAGATGACAGAAATACAGTTTTTAAACAGGGTATATTCAAAAGACAAAAAAAAGAATATTGATTACTCAACATCACACCCAATACTTGTTGCTCTTCAACAAGAGCATAATGAGTGCTTTTTGACTGTTTAATTCTTAAGGATACAAGATGTGATTAACAATGTTTATTCACCAGTAGGTTAAAAAGCAATGATGTTTCCATTGTTTTCTCCTTTTAATCTGTTCTCCAGATAAATTGTTTCTTATCCAATATTTCACTTTTCCTTCTACTTTGTCATTCTTTGTTTATTTCTTAGACTCTTATAATATCACAGCTTACCCTTACACAATTCTAATTCATGAGGAGTCATTTTCTTCTTCTAAATTCTGTATCTTCTTTTCTAGTTGGTTGACTTTCTTTTCATAATCTTGTTTGTCTTGAGTTGTTTTAATTTTTTTAAATTTTTTTCTCAGGCACTCTCATTTGATATTTTAAGTCTTTTTTAAGTTCTTCTATGAATACTTTTTGAAGGGGTGACCATTTAACATTACTCTTTGGGATAGGAGAGGTTTTGAGAGGTGCTTTGTTTCATTTCGTTGTTTTGTTTTGTTTTGCTTCTGTATCCTCCTACTAAGATGAATTCTGGTTTTCTCTAGTCCCATAGTAAATATTTGTGCTTGTGTTCTTTCTTCAATGCCTCCTCATTTTTATAGTGACTTTTTATTCTAATCACCTCTAGTCCAGTGTATGAGGGATGTGTCTCTGGCCTCAGATTCTCTGTAGATTTTCCCCTCTTTCCTGGACCTAAAGCTGAGGATTCCAACCTCCAGTAAGTGGCACAGTCAGCAGCATCCCTTTTCCACTGCTTCCATACTCACCAGACATGCGCTGGTTCCTTCTCACCAAGGACCACATCTCAGCAACACTGCTGGGTCTGTCAATTCTTACCAGGAGAGGTTCCCTTAATCTTCCCTGGCTCAGCTGCAGATTCCTGATACTGTACAGGAAATAAAAGTTCCTGTGGTTCAGGGAAAGCTACCTCCCAACTCAACTATTCCCAGAGCTCACCACTGTTTTCAGAACCAGCATGACTGAGAGCACCAGAAGAGACAAAGATTCTAGCTGAAGAATGAAGCTATGCAAGGATATTAGGAAGAAATCTATGTATGAATAAGGCAGCCAACATGTGGGGATTCATAATCATGGCATATTCATTAAAACATTAGAGAAAGAGAAATGAGTGATGAGCAGCTCTAGGGATCCGTCTGGATCCATCATGCATTTGTCCTTAGTAAGATAAGGATAAAGGGGTGAAAAATGCTATAAATTCTGCTTTGTATAAAAACCTCTAATCCCCAAGAATATAATTATGTTGTTATGGATCAGAGGTTATTACACAATGAAACTTCTGGTTAAAAGCCTGGTAGGTTAGGGTCAGTATAATTTGAAGATTTTGAAATCTGGAAACTTTAGGAATCATTGCTTGGGATTCATTCATTCAACAAATATATTAAGCACTTAATCTATGCATTGTGTTAGAGTCCAAACAATACCCCATATTTCCTCACCTGAATCAAAAGAAAGGTCACTAAAGCAATCAATATTCTCATCATATAAAAGCACACAACATTTCTTCAAAAGAGTAACAGAACACAATGAAATAAACAGGTTCAACTACCATAGCGATTATCATATAGATGGCACAGCAGGTAAAGCACTGCACTTGAAGTCAACAGGATCTGAGTTCAGACTCCAAGTATTCCGCCTTTCTCTCTGTCTTGAAAAAATGACTTTCTTCATTTCCACCCTAAAAAATAGGCCCAGAATAACATTACAGGTTATGCTGACAACTACAGAACTCCACTGGCTCCAATCCAGGATATATCTGTACCATCCTTTCAAAGCACCAAACTGAAAATAGGCATTCTTACATATTTCCCATATTTCAAAATATCCTGCTTGATAGTTTCCTCCTACATTCTCCTGTTCTAATTTGTCTATTCTCCAGAATCACTTCGAATTTTTTAACGAATAACGAAGCAGAAGGAAACTATAAAATACTGAAGCTTTCTCCTGAGAATGCATCCTATTGAAAAAGTTTGAGACTATAATTTTGCCAGATGACTGATGATTGCTTTAAGTTCTATCCATTTTCAGCATTCCTACTTGGATAAGATGTGATGCAATACAAGATACAGTGAATATTTTCACTTGTTGGCCTTACCCTCAACTACATTTCTTCATAAGAACTGAACTACAGTCAGACTGCTTCACTCAACTTTTCCCAGAGTATACCTTATACATCTTCAGCTCAGTTTATTCACTCACCCTTGGTTAAATGTCCTGTCCTGAATGATCTTCCTACCAAAAGTATGCCCATCTCTCAACAATACCTGAAATTTTTTAAAGAAATATTCCTTGACTAAATTAGTTGTTAATAATTGCTTCCTCCTTTGGATTCTTGGAGTATTTATTGTTGGTACTGCTGATTTGGTACTTAGAACAAACTACTTTGTGTTATTTATCTTCTTAGGTTTCATGTCCTGCCTCCCTAATTTGGCTGTTAACTCCTTGCTGTCAAGATTATACATCCCTCTCAACTCCATCTCACTGAAGTAATTATAGAAACTGTTCTATAAAAGTTCATGGATTGAACCAGTTTTAAATCAAATTATAGAAAGAAACAATGAAATGGGAAGTACAATAGAAGTAATAGGAAAATGAAGGGGAAAGAAGGAGAGGACAAGGAGGAGACAGAAGAAATGGAACTGAGAATCAATCAAAGACTGTAGTTAAATTGGGATTATGGACTTGTCTAGGACTGAAATTTTGGATAAAAGGAAATTTTTTGTGCCCAAACTTCAGCATGTTTGACAGCAGATGTTCATAGACTGAGGAGAAAACCCATATGAGTGGGTAATCCACAGAATTTATCTCAAAGTACTTGGAATCTCATAATAGAATTTCATCTTATACTAGATACTGAAATGGACAAACCTCTCACCTTCTTCCCAGGATAGAGCTAGAAACAATGACTGCAAGAACAAAATAACCTCTATTTACCTTGAATAGGATCTTCTTCCTTAAACCATCCCGATTCAAGCCTTGGTAAACCAGTCTAAATTTCAGAAATTAAGCAGCAAATGAGAGTGACAGATTCATATAGACAAAGAGGTGAATGGGATCTTAGGGTATAGCTAACCCAATTCAAACCTGCATTAGAATGTCCTCCACAGTATCACCGAAGAACTCATGCAACTGCCATTTGAGTAATACCAGGAAGAGGAAATCAATGTTCTCCAAGGCAATATTCTCTCATTCCCACCTTGCAATTTTGGATAATACTAGCTATGGTTTTTTTTTCTTCCTTATATTAAGCTAAAATTCTCATATCAAGCTAAAAAAAACAAAACCCACCATCTTTATTCTGCTCCTAGTTTTAACCTCTAGGGCTAAATAGAAAATATTCCACCCCTCTTCCATATAACTGACCACTCCTCAAACACTTGAAGACTCTTATCAAGTTTCTATTCTCCAAGGAAAACGTATCCATTTTCCACAAGCAATCCTCATATGGTATCATTTCAAGTTCCTTTGCTACCTTTGTTGTCCTCCTTTAGATGATCTCCCTACACTAGAATGTGACACCTAGAAATATACATGATAATTCAAAGGTGATCTGAGTAGACTATATCAAAACTATCACCCTATCATTCAGGCTTTTGTCTCTCCCTTCAAAAACACAAAACTAAGCTTATATCTGTTTCACTGGCTGCTCTATCATAAGATGAGTTCCTCATTCAGTGAGGCCTTTGTTCACAGGAATTCATATCTTATTTCACCATTGTAATTCTGTCACTGTGCAGGTCATTCTTGAACTCAAATGTAATAATTTTATCGCTACTAATTTCCATTGTATTAGACTCAGATAAACTCAATTTATTATCCATGGCACCACCTCTACTGTCTGTCAACCCCAATATAAAATAAGTATATGTATCGTTCTCTGAAGTCTCTACCCCTTTAAGTAAACTCCCCCCACCCAGGACCTGATTTTGCAGTCTTCTACATCCAAGAATATGAATAATTCTTAGACATTTGTGTATATTTATACTGTTTCAGATCACATTTGCATGACAGTAGAAAAGAAACAAACTGTCTCTTTAGGGCAATCTAAACCCCAAAGAAAATATTTTTGCATGCCACAGAGAAGTCTACTGAACTTCAAGTGCCAGGCAGAAATCTAGTTGTCCACATAAACCCTGACTTCTCCTCTGAATATACTATATCCATGCCTCCAATCCCTTAATTTCTCCCTGCCCTGATATTCTAGAAACAGAGGACAAAATAAATATTAAAAGAATCCACCTCCTAAAAGAGATCTGAAAAGAAAAACTCCTATGAATATTGTAGCCAAATTCCAGAGTTCCGAGGTCAAGGAGAAAATATTGCAAGAAGCTAGAAAGACGCAATTCTAGTACTGTGGAAAAACAATCAGAATAACATAAGACATAGCAGCTTCTGCATTAAGGGATCAAAGGCCTTGGAATATATTACAGAATTCAAAAAAACTCTGATTAAAACCAACAATCACTGACACAGTAAAACTAAATATAATATATTGGGGAAAAAGGGTTGTTCAATGAAATAGAGGCCTTTCAAGCATTCTTGATGATGAAACCAGAACTGAAAGAAAGTTTGGCTTTCAAATACAAGAATCACGAGAAATATAAAAAAGAAAACAAGAAAGAAAAACCATAACGGATCTACTAAAGTTGAACTGTTTATGTTCCTACATGGAAAGACAATATTTGTAACTCTTGAAACTTTTCTCAATATTTGAGTAGTTGAAGGGATTACACACACATCCACACACGCACGCACACAAATACATACACACATACATATAGAAAGAGGGCAGAGGGTAAGTTGAATAGGTATGAATGATATCTAAAAAAAGAAAATTAAAGGGAGAGAGAAGAATATATTGGGAAAAGACAGCGAAAATGGAATGAAGCAAATTATCTCTGATAAAAGAGGCAAGAAAAAGCTTTGGCAATGGAGGGGAAGATATGATGTGGTGAGAGGGATAAAGTGAAACTCTCATCACTTTGGCTTAGGGAGGGAAAAGTGAAACTCTCATCACTTTGGCTTAAGGAGGGAAAAACATGCATATTCATTGTGGTATGAAAGTCTTTGTTACACTACAGGAATATAAGGGAGCATGGCATAAGTGAGGTGTGGGGGCATGATAGAAGGGAGACCAATGGGAGCAGGGAGTAATTAGAAGTAGACACTTTTGGGGAGGGAAAAATTCGAAAGAGAGAACAGAATAAATGGGGGTAAGGAAAGGGTAGAGGGAAAAATAATTTGTCTTTCACAACATGACTGTTATGGAAGGCTTTTGCATGACTACACATGTATGGGCTATATTGAGTTGTTTGCCTTCTAAGTGGGAATGGGTGGGGAGGGAGGAAGGGAAAGAAATTGGAATTCAAAGTTTTAGGAATGAATGTTGAGGATCGTTTTACCATGTAACTGTGAAATAAGAAATACAGATAATGGGGTATAGAAATCTATCTTGCCCTACAAGAAAAAAGAGAAGATGGGGAGAAGGGAAAGGAGGAATGTGGTAGAGGAAGGGGTAATCAGAATACATGGTATCTGGGAGTGTGGGAGGGGAGGGATGGAGAGAAAATTTGAAACTCCAAATCTTGTGGAAATGAATGCAGAAAACTAGAAATTAATTAATTAAAGTTAAAAAAAAAAGAATTCCTAGAAATACTTCTCAGATTCCACCCCTACATTTGAATAGTGGAGAAAGGGCAAAGTCAACTCTCAAACTGTCAGGTGAAGCAAATAATCTAGGCAAACCCAGTTCTTAGAAACGCAGTTTAAAATAATTGTCATAACTAGATATACAGGTCAATCCTATTCCTTACCCAAATGGCACTGATAGCATCTGAACCTTTCCAGAGGCAAGGAGTATATTCCAGATAGCATAAAATTGATCCTGGCAAAAAAAAGTTCTGTAGTGATCTTGGACTACCCAAATATGTCAGAGAATTTCTTGCAATCTCCAATCTTCATGGCTCTAACAAAGAAAAACCTACTTCATCTTTTCTACCTACATGTATGTAGGAAGAACAGCAACAGTTTCACAATTTCTAATGCCTTACTAAAGAAATTAACAGAGTCTATTATGTTATACACTTGAAATGGCCTAAAGGATGAAATACTGCCCCTACCATCAAGTGTCAGTGGCCTAGAGAAGATATAAGGAACAAAGTCTTCCCTTTTGGGTGGTTGGACGTGGGTGAATGGCACATATATTATTACAGGTTGTCACCATTAGTTGGTTTTCTTATAAGAGAAGGCAGAATGATTTGGGGTGAAGGAGAATGAAGTATGGTATATCTAGAGATGACTTTGATGTAAAAATTAAATACATAAATTAACAATTTACTGTAAATAGAATTTTGTGCAGTGGCTAAGGTGAGACTATAGAAAATCAACATTGAGGGAAAAGAAGGCACATAATTAGGTGATGTTATAGAAAGGACACAGAATAGGAATTAGAAATTGCTGCACAGTCATTCACTCATTACAAAACCTTGATTTATAGATGAATACATTAAAAAACTTTTGTTCAGTTTCTGACTTAGCACTTAACTTTGTAACATGATGACATCACTTAAAATCTCAGTTTCCTCATCTATGCAAATTTCCAACGTATTTTTCTTCTTTTCTGTCCTGCCAATAGGGTTGCTCCAAATCCTATAGATCAATATTTCAAAAGTTGTCTTACACAAATAAAAGGGGCAGTTAGGTGGCGCAGTGGATAGAGCGCAAGTGCAGGGATCAGGAGGTCATGAGTTCACATCTCACCTCAGACACTTGACATTCACTAGTGTGTGACATTGGGCAAGTCACTTAACCCCAATTGTCTCATCCTGGGTCATCTTCTGTTGTCAGTAATCCTGATGAATATCTGGTCACTGGATTCAGATGGCTCTGGAGGAGAAGTGAGGCTGGTGACCTGCACAGCCCTCCCTCACTCAAAACAAAGTGAAGTGCAAGCCATGTCATAATTTTTCTGATGACTTGGGTTTTCTTCAAACACTTTTTCACATTCAACTCCCACTGTCTTCTTCAATTAAGACGTTCTTGTTTGTCCTTCATTTTCAAAGAGAATCGAGGCATCAGGAAGGTGTGCCATGACTTGCAAATCAATTGGATTTAAGGGAGGGAGGGCTTTGCAGGCAGCAAATGTTTGGCCACAATAGTTTGATCATACTCTATGAATTTTGGGTTTGGGTAGAATGATAAAAAAAACATCCATTTGGTAGACTGATAGATTGTTTTCTGCTCCTTTAAATATTCTGGCATCATACCCCAATCAAAATTCAAAATGGAATACAATCACTAGAAGCCATTCCTAGGGGAGGAGGGTGGGAAGCAAGTGATTCATGTAAGAGGATTGCCCTCTATTGACCTAGTAGAAAAATGCACTTTCAACGCTGACTTAATAAGCAACAAAAGCTATCTAAAGATTATTTGTTTAAGGGCTTCAGGTCATTGCCACCTTGTCTCCAAATCATGGACTGCATTCCATCTTGAATAACTAATATCACATCAGGTCATATTGCTTTTCTATACAATTAAGGAAGGCAAGATATAAGCCAGAGAGGCTGTTTACATTACTATATTTTCCAAGAATGACATGCAAGTGGTACATGCAATGCAAGCTCATATCACAAAAGGAAGGACCTTGGGAAGTAAATATCACACCAAATGCTTATGTGCTCCCTTTTATTGAAAAGTTAATAATATTTGTTACAGAAAACTAGAATAATAGTGGTATTTAACGTATTTTTCTTGGCAACCAGACTGACTGTGCTTTGCTTTACCTTACTGTGATACATATAAACATGGACCAAAAACAAAGAAATAAGGGAGAAAATAAATAAACATTTACTAAGTGCCTGCTATGTGACAGGAATTGTTGCTAAGTACTTTGAAGATACTATCTCATTTGATATTCACCACAACCCTGGGATGTAGGTGCAGTTATTGTCTTCACTTTACTGTTGAAGAAACTAAAAGATGGTGTGACTTGGTCATACAACTAGTATGTATCTGAAAATTTGAATTCAGGTCTCCCCGACAGTAGGTCCAGTGCTTCAGCCACTGAGTCACAAATGTACAACATCCACTGACTTCCTAATGTACAACACACTGTAGACAATAAGCTGACATATCTTAGCAAGTTCTTTGGGCCTCTTATTTGAGTGGATCACCCAATGCAAGAAAAACTGACCTTCCTCCAAATACTGAGGACTGAATGTGGTTTCTTTCATCAGACTAGAGGTTTCTGTATTAAACCAGGCATACAAAATAAGAATCAGTAATTGATGCAAGGGTTTAATTCATTGTGTAGTGAGTTGTAATCACATTTAAAAAAAAGAAGTTGTAGGAAAATGAAATGATCCAAGATCAGTATCAAAAACCTTGTGATAATTGATAGATCTCTTCCATATACTTTTAAAATAGTCCACCATACTGAGAAACCATGGAAAGAAAGCTTAAGTTTGACTCGAGAATTTAAGTGTCATTGATTTGGTGTTCCTGTTCAAACAACTCAATCACTTTTATAATGGAGAAACTGAGGTAGTTCTTTTCCATTTTATTCTATCTTTGTTTTATATTTACCCTATGTTTATTGTATATTTATTACATATATACATATATATAAAAGTATTTTTATCAGTTAGATACATGGAATTTCCATGAAAATATCCAGTTTATGATGAAGATGACTATCACCAAATATTTTATCTAAGTAAAGTCTTGTCAAAATATGGCACTGGAATAGACGTTTGACAGTTGGATATTTTGTCTCCTAAAACAATTCAGTGTAATATCTGAAGTCATCATCAATATGAGTAGATACCTCTCTACCCTCAGTGATAAGAAAATCTCTTACATCTTATATATAGATGAAATTTAAGAGTTCCCACAAGCCATATTTCCTTCAAACTTGTACAACCTTATATGTTCAAATTTAAATGCACAAATCCCAATGTGATCATGTTAAGACTAAAATATCTACTGACTTTGATCAATAAAGTATATCACAAGGTCTCCCTAGCGCTTACAATCTGGCTACTCAGTTTTCTCATTGCCGTCTTCATATCCTTATTCCTTAATGTATAGATAGCGGGATTCAAGACTGGAGTAACAACAAAGTCAACAATAGCAAAGAATTTATCAAGTGACAATGTAGGAAATGGCCACACATAAAGAAACATACATGGACCAAAAAATAAAATCACCACAGTGATGTGAGCTGATAAAGTAAAGAAGGCTTTGGACAAATCACCTGCAGAATGTTGGCGAACGGAGATCAGGATGACAATGTAGGAGATCATCAAGAGAAGAAAAGTCCCAATGGAGATAAATCCACTATTGGCTGTGACCACAAACTCCAGCCTGTAGCTATCCATGCAGGCAAGTTTTATGACCCGAGGAAAGTCACAATAAAAACTCTCCACATTGTTTGGGCCACAGAAGGGCAAATTTATAACAAAAACAAACTGAGAGAGAGCATGGATCATCCCAACTATCCAGGCAGTCACTACAAAGCAAATGCACATTTTTGGGTTCATAATTGTCAAATAGTGGAGAGGTTTACAGATTGCTATGTATCTGTCATAGGCCATGGCTATGAGCAAGAACATCTCAGTTCCTCCCATGACATGGATAAAGAACATCTGTATCATGCACCCCGAGAAGGATATGACTGTATTACATTCACTAAAAAGGTCCATTATCATCCTTGGTACTGTGGTAGCAGACAGACCTAAATCAATGAGGGAGAGATTGGCCAGCAAGACATACATGGAGGAGTGCAGATGAGGGTCAAAAACCACAGTGAATACAATGAAGAGATTTCCCAGCATGATTCCCATGAAAAACAAGGAGAAGAACAAAAAGAGAAGGATCCTCAACTCCCAAGAGGAAGAGAGACCCAGAAGAACAAACTCAGTTACCATAGAGTCATTTGTTCCACCCATTGATTCAACTGGTTCTGCAGTTGCTGAAATGACCTAAGGGTAGAAAAAAAGAAAATTGTGGAGATGAAAAGTGAATGTTGTCTTACCAGCAACTTCAAGAGGCCCCAGGTCAGAGGTCTTGGAGAGTCAAGAAACTAAAAATGTAACAAGAGTAGGTCAGCAGAGGAAAAGTTAAGAAAGTAGGAGAAAAATAGGTTCGTAAGAGTAGGTGTGGAAGAACAAAAGAACAAGGAGAACGAGAAGAAG
>JAQQSK010006521.1:0-14396 GCA_028658325.1 Potorous gilbertii
AAGGAAGCAGCAGGAAGTACTTTGGGCTTTTGCCCTCCCATGGGTGCATCTAAGCAGTATTGATGTGGTAGGAGAAAAGATATTTCAGGAGCAAAGGTTGAAATGTCAGAGTGCACTTCACCTTGACTCTAACGGCATTAGTAGCATAGGTCTGTGTAGAGGTATAATGGATGAAGTTACTTCATGAGCCTTGAGAAAACTCTTTTCAGGCAAGTGGCCAGAAAAAAGGGATTATAATCTAAGACTTTAGAAACAGAGATAAACTGAAAGAAGAGTAAATTTTCTATCTAGAAGACAGTTGGTTAGAAACTCAGAAATGCATTTTTCTAAGAGTTCTGTGAGCTGTGGAGAGCCGGTTTCTTAGAAAAAAAGAATGCTTAATGCTATCTCTTAATATAACAGGCCATATGATTCAGCTATTTTTAGATACATCTTTGTCAATATATTATATACTGAGTTCATGCAAAAGTTACCCATAGAGGTGTTTTGAATACATTCTTGGATCTTAGTAAGTTTATAGGTCTTACCTTGAGGTAAACTACTTTTAATTGTTTTACAAATACAAAGGCATATAGTGTCATCAGTCTTTATCACTGCTGTGAAGTGACATATACAAAAGTATTTCTGTAGGCTTTTCAGCTATTAATTACAAGTATTAAGAATATCTTTCAAAATCTTCCTCCTTTTTTGGTACAAAGTGTTGATCTTTCCATAGTTGTTTTAGGATGATGATGGCTGGGTTTCTTTAATGTTGTACAGGCGTTTGTTAAGATATTTCATTAACCTATTCTCATCAATTTTACCCTTATGAAAGGGATATTAAGAGTGATATTGGCTAGGTCTTAATTCTTTTTTATCACCAAAATTATTGTAACCATTATCATATTTTTTAAATACCCATATCTTTGATTATATCAGTTTAGTCACTCTCATCTTTTCAGATTTCAATTTCTCAGCAACTTAGAAGATGGTCTTCAATAGATATAGTCGCTAGAAAAACATCACTACATAATCTACCTAGCGATGGGCTTCTCCTAACTTAATATGATGAGTCTTTGGACAAAAGATATATAATTTGTCACTCTAACCATGCTCATGTCATGAGAGTAGCTGACATATAGCGCTTTATAGGTTACAAGATACTTTTCTCACAATAGTTCTATGTGATAGATTATATACGAATGATTATGCCTATTTTAAAGTCAAGGTAACAGATTTCAGCTCCAACCACTATACCTTGGGTATAGTTAGTGCTTCATAAATTTTGAACTTAGTTGTTTTGATTCAGAGAGACAAAGTCACTTATTGAAGGACATACAACTAGTAAATGATGCTTGTGTTTGTCCTTTGGTTTTTGAAGAGGACCATGGCATCAGGGAAATGATGACATGACTTGCAATTGACTTTGTTTTAAGGGAGGGAGACTGTGCAATGTCACCAGCCTCACTTTCTCCTCCAGAGCAAGTTGGGTCTGGTGGTCAGTATTCATCAGGACAGTTGGATATGCCCCAGGATGAAAAGGGAGAGTAGATACTTGAATATAGGTGGTATGACTCTACCATTCTTCTTGTGAAAAGTGTTTTTCCCTAGCATCTTTAAAACAGAACTCAAAAATTAAATTACTCACTGTCTTTCAGAAATGCATTGGTTGTGAGGCACAACTCCGCATCTTATTCTTTGATTACATTTGTACAATGCCCAAAGAACTTGTCAATTTGGTAGCAAATCAATTGAACCATTAGTATTTGCAGGTGCAAACAATTGGTTGATTAATTGACTTTGCCTCTTTTTGCCAGCTGTTTGGACTCCTATAGGGTAAGCCATAGACTTCTGGCATAGAGAAAAGTGCTTTTGCACTAGCAACATATTGAACTGCTTTGAATGACAGACCCTCTGAGCTCCATAGTTGCAGATTCAGGCAGTGATCCATCACAACTTACTGAAAATCCTGAGAACTTTGTGATTTGAATAGACCCCTCTGAGTTGATGACTACCTGGGTAAATTAATATCTGTAGCTACCAGAAAGTGTCTTTCTACAGAAAAGTCAATCCATCAGCTGCAGATATTGAAAGAGAAAGAAAAAAAAGCCCGCTGTGTTTTCAGAAGACCACAAATCAGGCAAGTAATGAATATGCCAAAGTTATTTTTAAAATATCTAATCCCATTTAAAGGATCTATGATGAATAGTTTTCTTTCTTCAGTTCTCTGTACAGACCAATAGGAAAAATTAATCAGAAAATATGTTACAAATATGTTTTTGGCTTTTATTTCATTTGCAGTGCAATTGATAAAAGATAGTTTTTCTTTTAAGTTGGACTAGTGATGAAGTCTAGGACTCTTAGAGTTGGAAGGGGCTTCAATAGTCAAATCCTATTCTCTATTTGATACATCTGTCAGAGGATTATCTAACTTCTACTGAAGCATCTTCAATGATGGCAGTAGTCACTATCTCCCAGAAGAGCCCATTCCATTCCATCCAGCTCCAACTCGTAGAAAGTTCTTCCTTATATTGAGCCTAAATATCTTTCCCTAAAGCCTGTTACTAGAGTTGTCCTCTGAAGCCATATACATATACGTTTGCATTGGATGCTGCAATGTACTGAATTTGACCTTAGAGTAGGCATGAATCCTGGCTTTGTGCCATTTAATAACTGTGTGACCTTGGGTAATGCATTAAGCATCTCTGAGCCTCAGTTTCATTGTAAGATTAGTGGGTTGGATGAGGTAGCCTCTAAAGCCCATTTTCATTTTTAAATCCATGAGACTATGAGTTTCCATAGGATAGAATTTTAGCCATGTTAAGGGAGTGATCATGTCCTAAGTGAATTTTCTCTTTTCCTGGTTCATCACTGATACTTTGAACTATTCCTCATTTGCTGTATTTGTAAGCCTCACTTTTGGCATCCTGGATTCCCTTCTTCATATATGCTCCTATTGTTTTGGGTTTTTTTTGGTATTCCATTTCATATTTATTCCTGTAATATATTTGCAAGATAAAATGCTTCCATCTTGCTTAAATACTTTGTTTTGAAATCTATTTCATAAAAGTATATATTTAATATTTCTGACATAAAATTTCATAAAAGTATATATTTAATATTTCTGACATAAAATTTACATTAATAGATTTTGCAGATTTTAACATACTTCATTCAATAGTATTCATTCAGTTATAGGCATCTCTTCATTTACCTAGCTATGTTATTAAATCATAATAATAAGAACTGATATTTATATAGCTCTATAAAGTTTACAAAGCACTTTCCAATCATGTCATTTGAGCCTTGCAACAATGCAGTAAGACTACAGGTATTTTACCAATAAGAATGCTGATTCTCAGAGAGATTAAATCACTGGCCCAAGACTACACGGTCAGTTAAATACTGTGAGATTTGAACTCAGATCTTCTGGACTGCAGGTTTTATACTCTATTATCTCTTCTGCCATCACTTTTTGTGAAGGCCAAGTTTCCTATTTCACTGAAGAGGAAACCAAATCCCAGAGAATTTCTAACTTGCCCAATATCACAGAAATGATAAATAACAGATAGGTAACTAGAATGTTACTGGCACCAAATCTGCTACTCTTTCCACTAGATTGTCTCCCTGAAAAAGAAAATTCTCCCAGAATGTGGATAGGAAATAAGATTCGGGCAAGCACAACTCAGTACAGTGCACCCTTGCAATTATAGCATACCACCAATGGCTCCTTGCAAGAGTAACTTTTTTTTTCTTTTTTTCCATATAAATTTATTTTCACTTTTCAACATTCACCTCTACAAAATTTTGATTTCAAATTTACTCCCCATCTCCACTCTACCACTATCCCAGGACAGTGTGTTTTCTGATTACCTTTTCTTCAAATTTCTCCTCCCTTCTATCACTCGCCCCCCCATCCCCTTCACTTCTTTTTTCCTGTAGGGTATGATAGATTTCTATATCCATTGCTTATATATCTTATTTTCTAGTTTAGTTTTTAAATCTTTGACTTCCACATTCTCTCCCCTAACCCCTCACCACCCACCCTCATTGAGGATGCAAGCAATTCAGTAAAGGTTATATATGTGTAGTCATGAAAAATACTTCCTTAATAGTCATGTCTTGAAAGACTATATTTCCCTCTATCCTGTCCCACCATCCATTTATTCAATTCTCTCCTTTGACCTGTCCCTCTGCAAAAGTGTTTGCTTTTGATTACCCCTTCCCCCAATCTTCCCCCCTTCTGTTATCCCTGCTCTCTTATCCCCTTCCCCTGCTTTCATGTAGGGTAAGAAAAACTGCCCTACCCAATTGCATGTGTGTGTTGCTCCCTTCTGAAACCAAATCCGATGAAAGGAACACTCATTTATTCTCTATCACCTTCCCCTTCTTCCCCTCCATTATAAAAGGTTTTTCTTTCCTCTTTTATATGAGATGATTTACTACATTCTATTTCTCTCTTTTCTTTCTCCTAGCACATTCCTCTCAACCCTTAATTTTATATTTTAGATATCATCCTTTCATATTCAACTTATGCTGTTCTCTCTCTCTCTTGCCTGCTCTCTTCCCCCTTTCATCTATCTATCTATGTGTCTGTCTATCTATTTGTACACATGTGTGTGTATATATATATATATATATGTGTGTGTGTTTAAATATATGTGTGTGTATGTACATACAAATGTACATATATTCCCTCTAACTACCCTAATACTGAGAAAGGTCTCATGAGTTACAAATGTCTTCTTTTCATGTAGGAATGCAAACAGTTCAAATATAATAAATCCCTTATGGTTTCTCTTTCATGTTTATCTTTTCATGCTTCTCTTGATTTCTGTATTTGAAAGTCAAATTTTCTATTCAGCTTTGTTTTTTTCAGCAAGAATGCTTGTGAGTCTTCTATTTCATTGATGTTCTGTTTTTTTCCCCCTGAAGTATTACAGTCAGTTTTGTTATGTAGGTGATTCTTGGTTTTAATCCTATCTTCTTTGACATCTGGAATATCATATTCCAAGCTTTGTGACTCCTTAGGGTAGAAACTGCTAAGTTTTGTGTTATCTTGATTGTGTTTCCACAATACTTGCATTATTTCTTTCTGGTTGCTTGTAATATTTTCTCCTTGACCTGGGAACTCTGGAATTTGTCTACAAAATATTCTTAGGAGTTTTCCTTTTGGGAAAATGGAATCCCCTCTTTCAGGAGGTGATTGGTGGATGTTTTCCTTTTCTATTTTGCCCTCTGGTTCTAGAATCTCATAGAAGTTTTCTTTGATAATTTCTTGAAAGATGATGTTTGGGCTTCGTTTTTGACCATGGCTTTCAGATAGTCCAATAATTTTTAAATTATCACTTCTGGATCTATTTTTGAGGTCAGTTGTTTTTCCAATGAGATAGTTCATATTGTCTTCTATTTTTTTCATCCTTTTGATTTTGTTTTATAATTTCTTTATTTCTCATGAAGTCATTAGTATCCATTTGCTCTATTCTAATTTTGAAAGAATTATTTTCTTCAGTGAGCTTTTGAACCTCTTTTTGCATTTGGTCCATTCTGTTTTTAAGGCATTCTTCTCCTTGTTGGCTTTTGGGACCTCTCTTGTCATTTGAGTTAGTCTTATTTTAAAGTTGTTTTTTTCTTCAGCATTTTGGGGATTTTCTTTAGCAAGTTGTTGACTCATTTTTCGTGATATTCTTGCACCAGTCTCATTTCTCTTCCCAATTTTTCTTCTACTTCTCTTACCTGATGTTCAAAATCCTTTTTGAGTTCTTCCATGGCCTGAGACCAACTCATATTTTTCTTAAAGGCTTTGAATTCAGGAGCTTTGGCTTTGTTGTCTCCTTCTGGCTATATGTCTTGATCTTCCTTGTCACCAATGACATAAGAATATATCTCTTTACTAAGAAAATAACACTCTGTTGTCTCTTTCTTTTTCTCATGTTTGCTTATTTTCCCCAGCCAGTTACTTGAATTTTGAGCTTTGTCAAGTGGAGGGCTCCTGAAGCAGCCTTTGCTTCAGCAGTGACTGCAGCTACCCTGGTGTTGGAACTGGGAGTGGACCAAGCTCCCCTTTCAGTCAGGTGAGAGACCTTTCCTACTTACCTTTGAAACTGTCTTTAACATTTATGGGTTGGGAAGTCTGGAATTCACAGCAGCTGCCAGTAATTCAGTCTCCTAAGTTCTGCTCAGTCTTCATCAACATGACCCAAACTGCACTCTGTTTCCAGCTTGGTACAATAAATCCTTCTTGTTGACCTTCCAGATTGTCTTGGGCTGGAAATCTTCAGTTTGTCCCTTTTTGGCTTCTGTTGCTCTAGAATTTGTTTAGAACCATTTTTTACAGGGTTTTTGAGGGATATGCGGGGAAACCTTTCACAGGTCCCTGCTTCTACACCAACACCTTGACCCAATATTCTCTTATTTATGAATGCATGCCTTGACAGAATTTTAAGAGTTAGAAGGGACCATTAGTACAGGTCATCTAGAGTAGCCTGCTTCCCCTCTATAATAGACCCAAAATTAAATGATGTAATACAAAGTACCTCATAACCTAGCCTAAGAATTGAAAACTTGCTTAGAAGCCTGGCTTCATATTTACTACTAAGGTGACTCTGAACCAGTCATTCAATCCAATTCAATTTAATAAAATTTTATTAAGTAGGTATTGTACATGAGAGGGCAACTGGGTGGCACAGTGCATAGAGTGCAGAGCCTGGAGACTCTTCTTTCTGAATTCAAATCTGGCTTCAGATACTTACTAACCGTGTGACCTGATAAAGTCACTTGACCCTATTTGCATCAGTTTCTTCTTATGTAAAAATGATCTAATGAAGGAAATGATAAATCACACCTGTATCTTTGCCAAGAAAACCCCAAATGGGTCACAAAGAGTTAGACGTGACTGAAAAATGACTAAACAACAATTATACATAAAACACTATGTTTAGCGTTAGGGACATAAAGATAAAACCAAACAATCTCTGTCCTCAAAGAGCCAACAATCTCTTGAAATCTCTGTAAACCTCATATATATAAAATGGGAACAGTAAAACCTGACTCATCTGTATTATAGTGTCCTTGTGAGAATCAAATAGGATAATTCACATGAAAGCACATGTAATTCACATGTGAAATTTCATGTTTTGTTTATAATCACAAAACATCATATACATGTGAGCTTTTATAATTGTCATCCTTTTTTGGGTTCAGGAAAACAATAGTAGCAATTAAACATGTGGAAAAGGTGAGTGTTTGGGAAGAAGATGGGGCAAAATGTTGAAATAAGCAAGAAGGAATCTTTGAATATTTATTACAAACCTCCTCCAGGCCCAGCTAGAGAAACATAACAAGATTATAGCCCCTTTAGATATGACAACTTAGTCACCTGAAATAATTGGACTATGAAACAAAGCTGAATAAAGTGCATGGTTCAGACATTTCACAGATAGAACATTATATTACAAGGTGTTAATTTTGCAGCACAGGAAAAAAAGTGAAAATAGAGTTAGGAAAGGGTCCTAGCAGAACCGCTATAGTCTCACATATCTCATAGCATGTACATATGAGACATCTGGGGCCTCAGGTCTAGGTGAAGAATAACATCAATAAGTGAGGCAGATGTGTCCAGGGATGCTCCCAAATAAAAATTAATGAGGGATAAAGAAGACAGAGATTGTTTCCTAGAAACCATTTTTTCTTGTGTTTTTTTTAAAACTCAAACCTCGAGAAATTCTTTCCTCTCAGCATATATGAACAATTATTTCTCAGGAGCATAGAATTTAGAGAGGTAAGGGACAGGAGAAAGCATCTGACCCAATTTTCTTGATTCAGAGACAAGAAAACTGAGCACCAGAACAGATAGGACTTGCCTCCAAAATCCCAAGTACTAAATGTCAGAGTCAGCACTAGTGTCAAGGTCCTCTGATTCCAAAAAAGGTTTTCTGACCCTTGCATAACAGCTAGACCTAGAGCTTATCTTTTGCATCTCTACATGTCACATATTCATCTCATTTCCATCCTTTGTTACTACTTGAACTTTCTGCCATTTGGGTCTGGAAAGGACTGCCTTCATGTTAGAATGGATCTAAGTGAGGCCCAGATGTTTGGCCAAGATCACGCAAAGCGTAACACAACTGGAATCTGAGCCAGGAAAGGCTGAAGAAGAAATGAAACATTTACATACATGTCATATGTAATATGCCATATCTAATAATATGCCATATTCTTAAAACAATCTTGCTGTTATTGCATACAATGTTCTCGTGGTTCTGCTCATTTCACTCCATTATTTCATGCTTACATGATCATTTTCTTGTATATTTAAAAGGAATAGCAAATTGTGCATAGTAGATTACAGTTTCATGTACAATCATCTTTTTTATGGTACTATGGTAGGAAAATGCTTGTTTTATTCCATAAATTAAAAATAAAATTAAAAAATAGATTATGAAAAGCAGAGGAACCCCTTTGGGTTTTGGTAGGGACCTATCAGAACTGTTCTGTTCACCCCTCCTCTCAGGGTACACATCCTCTTAACCCCATTTCTCAGTTTCCTTGAAACTCCATGAATTTACTTTAAATAAACAGGACTAAGGAATGTTCTTGGGAAACTAGGAAAAGGCATTGAGAAACATCCTCCTATCTTATATGGGATTAGATAAAAGAAATGGATATGTTTGACTCAGGAGACATGGTTACTCTCCTCAAATATCTGAGGTAAAGAACAAAGAAAGGTTTGGACTTCCTTGAGCAAAGACCCATAGGTAGAAGCTGCAGAAAGATAGGGGCAGGCTCAATACTAGGAAAAACTCCCCGAAAATTAGAATGATCTGCAGAGCTCCTGCTCCATTCTAAATGCACAACCAGCAGTAATCTCCTTGTATAGGGGATTTCCTAGACTGGGTAGGGATTTGAACTTAAAATGATCTTAAGGTTACTTGCACTTCTAAAGTTCTACAATTCTATGTACCAATTTATGCATGGCACGTGAAATCACCTGTATACATTTAAAACATGGAGGCTCCAAAGGTAAAGATGGTAAAATGTAAAACAATACATCTATATGTCTACATACATATATCTAAATATATGTCAAATATTAATTCATTTATCTATATAATCATATTTAATCCCATTGCCTACATGATAAATATAAAATCCATTATCTTCTAAATCCCTCATGAAAACTGGCCCCTCCAGCCTTTCCATTTTTCTTGTTTAACATATCTTATACCTCCACCCCTACTCTTCAATCCACTGACATTGGCTCCTTATTGTTTTTTTTTTTAAAAGATACCCCATCTTCTGCCTGCACATTTTCACTAAAAATTCCCCATGTGTCTCTGTCTCTCCGTTTCTCTCTCTCTCTGTCTCTCTCCTTATCTCTTGAATTCCTTGGCCTCCTTCAAGTCTCCACTAAAGTCCTAACTTCTGCAAGAAGGTTTTCTAGATCTCCCTTAAGCTTAGTGACTTGCTTTATTGATTTTCTCCAATTTATTCTGTCTATATCTTGTTTGTAAGTAGTTTTTTTTCCTCATGTTGTGTTCTCCATTATTGTCTCCTCCATTAGACTTTAAGGTTCTTAAAAGCAGAGATGGCTTTCTATATATCTTCAGTGTTTAGAACAGTGCATAGAGATGCTAAGCAATAGCAGGTACTTAATAAATAATAGTTGACTGTGATTGATTATAATCCTGTGTGTTTCTAGAAGAGGAAGAGAGAGAGAGAGAGAGAGAGAGAGAGAGAGAGAGAGAGAGAGAGAGAGAGAGAGAGAGTTGGAGAGTACAAACACAAATTCACAACAGTGGTTCAGACCTACATGCTTGCTTTCATTAAACATACATTTTTGATGTGCCTACTATGCGCAAGTTATAATGTTGGTTGGATGATGAGTTCAAATAGCTAAAATTAAAAGTGTTCCAAAGTGTTTTCATTCTACTGGGGAGATACAGCATATATCTAGATAATAACTAATATTTAGGAAGTGCAATGTTATGTAAAGTATTTTGTATATCTCCTTTGATCTTCACAACAACCCTGTGAGGTGAAACATGGAAGGATTAGTGACTAGACCTATGACTTAATTGATATAGGGAACTCATGGAGGAAAGTCCCTCTACCAATGCATTTTGGCACTTTCTCTGCAATTTAGCATCTGAGAGAGTTTCCTACAGCACTGAAATGCTAAATAACTTGTCCAGGATCACATGGCCAGGATGTGTTAGAGCTTGAACATGAGCCTTCCTGGATCTAAATCCAGTACTCTAGCCACTCTACTATGCTGCATCTTATTACTACGTCCATTTTACAGATGTGAAAACTGAAGCTTTACCCAGGGTCAGCTAAAAAGTGACTGAGGTAGGCCTTGAATATAAGTCTTCCTGGTTCCAAGTCCAGCACCAAATAATTTCAGGAGGAAGAGTGCACTAACTGAGGGGATGAGGGAAGGTCTTAAAGTCATATGCTGAAGATGCTAGAGAACATCTGTGAGTTGTAAGTTTGATACTACCAGCCCATCTTAAAAATGAGGAAAGTAAGGTAATTAATCACTTACCCATGGTTATAGAGCTAACAAATATCAAGGTGGAATTTAAATCCAAGACTTAGGAACAAGTTCACTACTCTTTCTACTTGACCACATCACTATTCTACTGGAATAAATAATATCCTGTTTTCAGGAAAACACATTAATACCTTCCAATTCTGGCACTCTTGACTTACAGCAGACAAGATCCTCAAATATCAATTGTAAAATAATCTTCAATTCTCATTTCAGATAATTTTTAACAAAAGCAACAAGACAATGAACCCATGCTTATTCAGTTTAAATTTATTACTTTTAAGGTGCTGTTATTGATGATTAGAGGCAGTAGTATGATGAATAGAGAACTGGTTTCAGAATGTAGAAGATCTGGGAGTTCCCTATGGCATTGAAACACAGAGCCAGTGAGGGAAAATGCCAGAAATGTAACTGCAAACACAAAATTCACTAATGTGTCTGACACCAACTTTGTGACCTTAGGCAAGTCACAAACTTTCTGAGCCTCAGTTTCATCATCTTTTAAATGAGGAGGTTGGACAAGATGGTCTCTGAAGTCCCTTCATCTTCTCCAAAGTGTTGTTACCATATCTCTCTACTCTGGTGTAAGATTGCATGGGGACTACTAGAATAGAGCATTTTATTTCATGCGTAAAGACAAGACTTCAACTGAATTTCCACGCTCAGCTCTCAAGATAGCTAGAGAGAGACATAGAGAAGTGTCTCTTTCTCCCTTGACATTGTTCAAGTTCATTTCTCATCTCTTGATTTCCTTGTTTATAAAATGATGAAGTTGAATTAGGCAGAACTAAGGACCTTTTTGTCTGTAATGGGCTAAGTTCCATGAACTTCACTAGTTAATACAGAAGATTTTCGAGTTGCTGTGCTATCATCATTTTTTTGATGGTGCTGTTGTTCTGTAGAAGGAACTTCACCATGTGGAAACTCTGTCCACCAATATAGTTGAGTCAATAGTCTCAGAAAGTTGCTTTATGTACCAAAAGGTTAAGGAACTGACCTACTCAGATGAAGAGGCTAAATGCAGGTATTGTTATTACAAATACAATCCGAAATATAACAGGCCCACATCATTTATTTTTCCATTGAAATGATAATATTTTTCTTTAGGAGATTTGACTTTCTCAAGGTCAGTGAGGGTTTGCATTTCAATTTCAAAGTCCAATAAATATAAAAAGGTAGTGTGGTGTAGTAGACAAAAAACAAGGCTAAGAATCAGGAGCTCCAGGTCCTAGTTATGCCTCTGTCATTAACTAGCTATGTGACTGTGGGCAAATTATTTCCCCTCTCTGGTCCTCAGTTCCCTCATGTATAAAACTTGAGATTTGGACAAATTGATCTCTTAGCCCTAAAAACCTGTGATTTAATGATAGGGCAGGAGCAAGTTGGATAGTCAAGGTTAGGGTTTCATTCTACCTTGGAATGGAAATGTTCACAGGAATAATTCCAAATAAGAGAATCCAACTTAGGCTAGTTGAGCAGGAATTCTATCTAATGATACTCCTGATTCAGAGTGCTATAGCAGTGTAGGCCTTCTTGAGTGATACTGGTACCCAGTGCCAGAAGAGAGTCCTGAAATATCCATTCTGCAGGAAGCTGCCTTAGAATCAAAGAAACTGAGTTGGAAGAGACCTTGATAGTTTATAACCACAGAAATAGAGTTAAAAAAGACCTCCAAGGTCACCTCATTTACTGATGGAGCAACTGAATTTCAAAGAATTTAAGTCATAGATCATAAGTGACCCAGCTAACATTTGAAACAATGTTCACTGGATATGAATAGGAATCCCCCTTCATCCTCTCCTTCAAGTAGACATTCTGTCTCTTGCCTCTGTGCCTCCCCCATGCCTGAAATGCACCCCTCCTTTGCCTCTGGCTCTTAGAATTCCTTGCTAACACCTATTCCATGTGGCTTTTTCTGATCCTTATTCTACACATCTCCCCAAATTGTTAGTCTCCCCTCACCTTTATGAGTTGATTTGCTCTTTCCCTGATGAGGAGAGAAAGCACTAATCAAATTGGAGACCCTTAGTTCCCAGGAAAAGTTTGGAGGTATTAACAAACATTTAAATTGTTATCATTGCAAATACTGTTAGAAAACTCAGAGGTCTCAATGTCAAGTCCATAACCTGGCTCCAGTGTTGGCACTAAAGACCACGAAGAATTCAATGTCAGATCTTTTCCATAAAAAAAATGTACGACTCATTCTTTAGCTTGTTGTGGCTGCTATTTCAGCATATCCATTTCAATAGGGACTTGAGCTTTCTGCTGGAGAGGCATTTGTCTTTATTCTCTATCTTTATCTAATAACCTATTCTTCTTAATCATGTTAAAGGGAGACAGACAAAGCTTAATCAAACCATTAATCACAGGCAAGACACAATGTGCTTGGATAGATGCTTATTGCATTGTCCAAAGTGAGCATTAATGCAAATAATTTTGACAACTAGGAGATGCTATTATTTATACAATTAAGGCATCACTGTGTCTACAAATCTGCTACAATTTATGAATTTTGGTATCAGAATATCCCATCTAAATTTTAGTTCACTCTTTTTGAACTTGTTGAATCAATTAGAATATACTAGTAATTAATTCAGATTCTCATTTGAATTTCAATGTCTTACCAAATGTGAAAAGGCAGCATTCTGAGGTAGCAAGAACACTGTCCTAGGAATCAGGAGCTTTGAGTTCTGGTCTCTCCTTTTCCCTTAACTAACTGTGTGACCTTGGGTAAGTCAAATATTCTCTCTTGTCCCCATAGGATCAAAACTAGAGGTGATCGTAGAGACCTCCACTCCAAGCCCCTCATCTTATAGAAGAGGAGAACTATGTACCTAAGAAAGGAAGTAATCTGCCTTAAGATTCACAGATTACGTGGAAGGGCTCAGGTTCAAAACCAGGTCCTCTTACTCCAAGCATAACATTCTCTTCGTTATGCTTTCCTGTTGCATTTGAGGCTTTTTTTAGTTTGTTTGTTCTTTGTTTTACCCTTGAGTATAGTTCAACCAGAGTAGAAGACATTAACTTATTTTAGGGAGATGTTGTTTCACTATTTTCTCTCCTATCATGACCTTCAATTTCCTCAGTTACTTTTGTTTTATCCTTTCTCTCTAAACTCTTTCTGCATCTATTTATTACTGAAAAATAATTTAGTATTGACCTGTTTGTACTTTGCGTTAGCAGCAACAGGGAATGTTAACCAGTCATGGATGGGAAATTGCTATACATAGAGGGAGAAGCATGGAGGCTTTGTGGCATTTGGGCCTCAACTCTTTTTTACCACTCTCCCTTCAGAGATGTATCAATAAGTACCCCAACATACACCGGGGGCCTTCTATCACAGGTTCTTAGATCTGCATTCATAGAGGAAAGGCGACTTTTGAGGGGTTAACAATCACTTTAATCAAGCAAATGAATCAATTCTTTTCTTTTAATTAATTAATTTTAAGTTTTCAACATTCATTTCCATAAAATTTTGAGTTCCAAATTTTCTTCCTATCTTCCCCCCGCAAATGCTATGCATTCTGATTGTCCCTTCCAGCAATGTGCCCTCTTCTAACACCCCTCCTTTCCCTTGCTCCCATCTTCTCTCTTGTCCTGAAGGGCAAGATAAATTTCTATGTCCCGTTACCCAGTTGTATGTAAAAACAATTCTCAGCATTTGTTCCTAAAACTTTTGAGTTCCAGCTTCTCTTCCTTCTTCCCTCCCCACCCATCCCCACTGAGAAGGCAAGCAATTCAACATAGGCTATATATGTGTAGTTTTGCAAAAGACTTCCATAATACTCATGTTGTGTAAGACTAACTATTTCCCTCCATCCTATCCTGCCCCCATTTCTTCTATTCTCTCTTTTGACCTTGTCCC
>JAQQSK010006523.1:0-14394 GCA_028658325.1 Potorous gilbertii
CAAACCAACTATATATGGGATAAATAGGGAAAAAATTATCAGGGAGAAGGCAATAGAATTAAGAGGGGTTGGGAAAGAAATTTAAACACATATTGAGAGTATCCTTGATGAAAATAAGAAGGAAACAAATAGGTTTTTATAAATTATATTCTATAGTGGACTACTTCATAGTTAATTGATTAAAAGGTGCAGAGAATACAAGATCTCATTGCTCTTGTCTGACTATAAAACACATTTGACTCAATACAACCAACCAAATACCACCTTAAAGAATCTTTTCCAACAGGAGATCTGCCAAGTATATGTTAAGATAATAGGAGTCATTGAAAGACACATGAGAAATAACAAGGTTTTTTCTTGTTCAATAACCCTCTATCTATGGGTTCAATGTCCCATATCAAATGAACCACAAAACAATGAGATGTATAGCTTGCTAATGGTGTTTGGACTACCTTGAAGAATGTCCAAGAAGAGTCCAAATAGAAGGATTCTCTATAGATGATGAGGTCTTCCAGGTGCTACTGTTTGTGGGGGACCTTGTGCTAATTGACTCAAGTATCAGAACACTATAGAACTTCTGAAATGAAATCCATAATTATGTAAAAGTCTTTGGGCATACCATCCACACAGGAAAAGCCAAGTGGATAAAAAATGTTTATTGTCCAAGATATCCTATGTTGTACGTGTATTCTAGAGAGATACTATAGATGTCTGGGCCCAGAATTAAACAGGAAGAAGAGATTGGGCTTGATGTTAAATTTCCAAAATGTAAATACTTTCAGTATTTACTTTTCATTTAAAGAAAAGCTCATCTCTTTATACACCAATATTCTCGATATTCTCTAGGAATTACACATGTGTATGTGTGTGTGTTTATAATTGTATATATCTAGGTATGTATGAATTTCAGAACTATATGGTTGCAAATCACAGAATGACAGTTTCTCAGGAATCATAATTGCAGGTGACTCAAAGGGTAATGAAAAGATGCATGGTAGGGGTAAAGCCTTCAGTACATTATCAATGAAGAATTAACTGTGAGCAAAATGTTACATAAAGGATATCATTAAAATGATATATGACAGCAAGAGGAGGTGGGGTAATCATGTAATGAGAGCAAAGAAAAACAGATACGTAGGCTACATACAGCACCAGTATCCAAGAAATGTGCAGAGACAGATTAATACTCCTAGCTCACGGGGCTTTAAAGGGGGATATGGACAGGAGTTCCATGAGAAGGTGTGGGTAGGTTAAGACCTGCACTGCTAGAAGGAATATCCATTTTATCAGATCACAGAGCCATTGAAGTAAAAAATGGGGTTAGTAATATCATATTGCCTAGCTCCAGACCTGCCAGGTAGTGACTCTGAAAGCTGAAACTGTGGACCAATATGTTTCTAGGACAGCATGGGGTATTTGAAAAGAGGTGGAAGGAATGAGGAAGATCAAGAAATACCCCTTCTCGTTGGTATAATTCCAGGTGCATATATAACTAATCCTTTCCTTTTTGGAAAGTAGGGAAGATTAGATAACAGGAGGACACTTGGACATCTGAAGAGGCCAGAGATGAGGGAATTAGAAGGAGGCTGGAGAGGCCAAAAAGAATCTAAGGGCTTCCCTTCAATGGTTTTCATGTTTTAGTCTATAGTCTTAATGGTGTGATTGAGCCAGGAAAAGATTTTTATAGGTTCAGCCCAGGATCATGCTAGTATGCCAGTGCCATCTAGGGGCAAGGAATGCCAATAGCTACCATAACACACTGAATCTTCGTGGGGCAGACTGAATCACAGAAATAGTTAGCTTCCTGGCACTCCTTGCATCTTTGACTCTGTAAGCTCTTTGCGGTCGGGGACGGCTTCAACTCGGCACAGTGCCTGGCACATAGGAGCCATTTACTGAATTGCTGATTGAGTCATCTAGTAATGATACTCTTGTCTGAATTTCTGCTCTAGCACCTGGTTTTCAACTTCTCTCAGGTCTTTTGATTTGGGCTTTCTAAATAAAACTTGATCTTTTGAGTCAGCATAGATTTGAAATCAAGAATAATTTACTTTTGAATACTGTTTGTATGACCCTGGACAAGTCACTTAACTGTTCTGAGCTTTAGTTTTTTCAATTTCCTGTCAATAATAATTTCTGGAGCAGCTACGTCACAGGGTAGCTAGCACCTGGAGTCAGATTCATCCTCCTGAGTTCAAATCTGACCCTCTATGACCCTGGGTAAGTCATTCTAGCCTGTTTACCTCAGCTTCCTCATCTGAAAAATGAATTGGAGAAGGAAACGGCAAACCACTCCACTATCTCTGCCAAGAAAACCTCAAATGGGGCCATGAAGAGTTAGACACAACTGGAACGACTGAACACCAGCACAAGCTACCACGTAGGTCATTATGAGGATTAAATACCACACATGTTTCGTAAACCTAAAAGCTCTGCATAATTATTTAATATTAATTACTATTTATTCTGTTACTAATGCCAAACCTTTCCATCTCCAGGGAGGGACTAGGGGCCTCGAGGCCTGGGGAGCATGTGACATCCTGCACACAGAGAAGCTTTCCACAGCAGGGTGTTTAATTGTGTCATGGCAATGAATGTGTAGTTTAACTGGAAAACTGCTGCTTGCGCTACATACCATAATTTTCAAAGATTTCCTTGCTAACGGTGCATGGGAATGGGAGTTAAGGGAGAACAAAATTTGGAGAAGATGGAGTCCCTCCCCTCACAGAGCAGAGTCTAGTAAGGGAATAAGACATACAGATGACAGAAACAGACAACAATTGGAGATTGTCCTGTAACTTACCAATTCATCTCAACTTAACAATCCTCACCATACCTGGCTCTCCTACTTGTGAGGTTCTGGCCTCTACGGAATGGATGTGATTGGCCTTTTGGGCAACCCTCTTTCCCTTCCTTTTTTGATCTGAATTTCTTTATTTTCTATAAGAATTAAATGCAACAAAAACTGACCAAGTACCTACTGTGAACAGATTATAGTGCCAGGTGATAGGGAAGAAAATCAAAGCTCAGATAAGTCATGCTCTTGCCTTCTTGGAGTTTTGTATATCATGATCATTGATTTAGAACTGGGTGGGACCTCAGGGTCCATCTAGTCCAACCCTTTGTTCAACCCATTCAGTTTACAGAAAAAGAAGCCGAGGTCCAGGGAAGGGGAGGGACTTGCTCAAGGTCACATAGGTAATAAATGGCAGAGCCGAGATTTTGAACCCATGAGCTCAATACTCTTTTTACTACATTATGTAGCAGATACAATGCCCAATATTATATGATAAGTGCATTAGAGAGGCACCACACTCAAGTTCAGAGCTGAGGGGAATGGTCATTATCTCCTGGGGAGTGGTAATCAGGGCAGACTTTCTGGAGGAGGGGGAGTTTGACTTGTTCTTTGAAGGTTAGGTAGGAATTTGATAGAAGAAAAGGGAAAGTTACAGGGAACTGAGTGAGAAAAGGTAAGAAGACAGGAGCGTACATATATGTTCTAGGGAGATTTAGGAATCTTTTCAATGAAAAGATTCCTACACCCTTCTCCACCAACCCAGTCACAAGTTCACCTTCCATTAAGTTCCTAAAATAAAGACTTTTTGTAAACTTCTGCAGATGCTAAATGATACCCATGTCTGTCAATGAGATTCAAAGGGAAACAGGAATTTTTCCCTTATAGTGTTACTTTACCAAGAGAAGGTCTACCTGCTTCATGAGTAATTGAAATGAAGGATACTCCTCCCCAGGCTTGATTTCTATAAGGCCACTGGTAATGCCAAGTCTTAAAAACAATGACTAAATATATCACAAGGAAAGTTAATAATATCCCTGACCAATTAATCAAGTGAATGCAAACAAAAAAGAGTAATTGATTGGAGTTCTCTTGATTATTCCCTTGCTTTTTATCAAACCATTTCTCTATTATCTTCAGCTTCTGCTGTTTTGCCCTGGAATTATTACTTCATTTCATCTTTACATTTCCATGGAAACTAATTCAAAAGCACTTGATGACGTGTGGCATCATTTATCCTTATTTCATTGAAATCATTTTTATTGGTAAGATCTACTGTAAGCATGACCTTTCATAAAAATTCCAGGAGGAAAAGACAAATATGAATCATGGCCTTGACATTTCTTAAATAAAAACCTTTATTTGTACAATGAGTCAAATCAGAGGACCTAAGGGAGTCTTCCTGATAGTCATGAACCCTGGATGAAGTCCATGAAAGGAGTATATGGATGGGGATATACCGAAAATGCATGGGGGCAGAACTGAGGTTTATTTATTACATTCACCCCTAACACGTGCTGGGGGATCCAAAGACAAAAAATGACACAGCCCCTATTCTCAAAGAGCTCACAGTCACCTCTGGGAGATAAGATACAGGTGCAAATAACTGGAATAGAATGCAGAAGTACAGAATGCCATGAGATGTCAAAGAAAGGAATACTTGTTTCTGACACAGAGGAGACATGAAAGACTTCATGGAGAAGTAAGTATTTGATCTGGATCTTGGAGGATGGCAAGGAATCCATCAGGTAGAAATCCAGAAAAATGGAGAGGGGGGCACCAGTTCAAGCACAGAGGAGAGCTGGGAAAAGGAAAAGAGGTAGGAAACTGTATGTGATAGATTTGGGAAATGGTAGGGTCCATTTTGGATAGAAGGTATCATACATTTGTTGGAAAAATACCCACCTCATTAAATTGCTTGTAGATTCATAGAATGTTAAAGCTGGCAGGGGCCTCAGAGATTATCTGGTCCAAATCCAGAGGAATACACTGAAGCATAGGAGAGGTAGCATCTCCAAAGTCATTTGGCTAGGACTCAAACCTAGATCCCTTGACTACAAATCCTTAGTTATTTTTTGAAAATAAATTTTGAATGATATTTGGTTTTTCTATCACCTGAATTTCTCCTTGGATCCTTTCTTCAACCTTTTCCAGAGAGTCATGCCTTATAACACAGAATCTTCCCATTTGATGTTCTTTTAAAGGCATCATTATACCTTGTTTCTCCCCTATGTTCCCTAATCTCACTTCTTTCAAGGACTAATCACTGAGACTAGGCCCTCCTTCACCACAAAATGGTCATTCTTCATCATTTGGAAAGTTGGGTGCTGTGTTGCCATAGGCAACCTTCTATTCACATGTGTCAGTACTATGGCCAAGCACAGCTGGCCATAGTGAGAGATATAAGGTAGGTCAGCACCATGGCAGTACACAGCACCAAGTGGTTTATTGCTGAGCTGCCATTATGAGTATTTGGGCCTAGCATAGAGTGGAGCATGGAAAAGGCATGTTAGCCCAGAAACTTTCCCTGACATGTATTCTCTCTCTCTGTCTCTCTCTCTCTCTCACTGTCTGTGTGTGTGTGTGTGTGTGTCTCTCTCTCTCTTTCTCTCTTGGGAAGACATGCTTCTCTCCTCCATGGGTGTCTTCTGTGCTAGGGCTATGCTTTGGACCTTTCCACTGGCTGAGGATTGGCCTTCTGATACTGGAAAAGTCTGCAATGAGAGAACTCTCCAGAGACGCCTTAGGTGATATGTCTGAGGATGGCAGTTGTCTGAGACAATGTTTCCTTAACGTGTTTGAGAACTACAAACATAAAACAGGCCATTTAGTGTTGAAGAGACTTCTGTTATAAAAGCTAAATGTCCAGCAGTATAATGGTCTCTCAGGTTGAATCCAGATTAGTTAGGTAAGCCAGTCAGGTTTGACTACTACCCTCAGAGCGAGAGGAAGGGTGATAAGCACATAGAATGGTCCAACAACTCTATAAATGAAGCCACAGAGAGTCTGCAGAGGTCATGTACTAGAGCGAAAAGAACTCTGGACTAACTTAGAATTAGGGGACCTGAGTTTGAGCACTATCTTTTCCACTGTCTGAGTAATGATGGGGAGTCACTTTCACTCTTTAGGCCCTCAGTATCCTCACCTATAAAATGAAAGGGCTGGACTACAGGATCTTTTCTGATTGTTCCAACACAGCCTGTGGTCCTATGATCTTCTGAATGCCACCAGTCCTTATGTCCTTATGCATGTCATTAATCTAGCTTACTCACCATTGGTATAGTTGTTTCAGTTCTGCTTCCCTGCATTTGTAAAAGGGCTCCACCTCTCTTTGACCCCCTGAGTAGAAAATGATCTGTGTTTGCAAGGGAGTTGACAGTCCTGGGAGAGCTCACCGGCTCCTAGACAGACCTTGTGAGCTATGGCATGCCCTAGATCAAGACAAAAGGGACACTGCATGGCTGTCACATCAAAAAATTCTAACTAACTAAATTCTCTGTGGGCGTAAATTGTTATTTTATGTACAGGAAATAATGGATATAGTTTATAAATCAGTTGTAGGAGCTAAGATGGTTTAGGTTTTTAGGTTTGGATAAAAAAAAAACCAACCACAACCCTGAACTGGAAGTTAGAAGACCCAGAAGCGATTAGTCAACTTTATAAAAAGAAATTAAACTATTATCTCTGTGCAAGACCCTGTACTCACTGCTGGTCTACTCTGCCTCTGCTGTTCCCTGATCTGTGACCTGCAGACAAGATCCTTGAATTCCCTGGGCTTTATTTTCCTTCTCTATCATGTGTAAAGAGAAATAAGTGGTACAGCAGAAAGGACATTGGGTCTGGACTCCAGAGAATCTGACTTCACAATGTACCTTGTGTGGCCTTGGGCAAACCACAACAAGGCTTCAGTTTCCTCATTTACAAAATAAGAGGGTTGGATGAAGATGGTCTCTGAGGTAACTTCCAGTTGTACATCTACAGTTCTATGGCATTTACTTAGCTGTGTAACCTTAGGAAAGTCACTTCATCCCTGGTGGGCCTCAGTTTCCTTTTCCATAAAATATAAGTGTGTGTGTGTGTGTGTGTGTGTGTGTGTGTGTGTGTGTGTATGTGCATATAATAAGGGTATTGGACTAGGGTAGCTTCTGAGATCTCTTCCAGTTCTAATTATAAGATTTTAAGAACTTAGTGTATTAGAACATTGGACTGGGAGTTAAAATTTGAGTTTTAGCTCTGCCATGTGCATGGTAGTAGACTTTGGCGAAGTCATTTCCCCTCCTCTAGGTCTCCATTTCCTCCTCTGTGAATTGAGAGAGGTTCCTTGAGTGTTTTCTGAGGTCCAATGTTGATCCCTGAGATTTCTCTTTCCAATACTCATTCTCCTCTATATCAAAGCAATGTGCCTTTATGTTGTAAATACCTTCTTCCCCCACCCATTAGATTGTAAGATCTTTGAGGGGAAGGAGAGGACTGTTATTCTCTTTTATTTCCTCCATGCTGTGGTGATATTTCATTACTGTTGGGACTGAACTGACCATCAGATTCTATGAGACACAATGACTATCCCCATTTCACAGGTTTATTGGGAGAACCAATAAATCCATACACATATAAAATGCTTGGAAAAGTACAGTGCTCAACTAATATGACATCTTATTATTAAGAGTTTGCTTTCAAGGTTAGTAATTGAAAATGACATTGGTTCTTTTGAATTTCTGATGAGAGACATAAAACCTTAGACTCAGTCTTCAAACCAAAAATCCCCAGGAAAATGGGAAAGCCAAAGACATATTTTCTTCAATTAATGAGTCAATAAAGATTTATTATGTGCTTAATATGGGCCAGACACTGTGCTAGGCACTGGGGAGAAACAGGTAAGAGATGGGAGGAGTGACATTTATGGGAGGAAAAGAGGAATCAGTTTGGTTGGACTATAGAGTGTGGGAAGGGGAGGAGTATATAATGAAACTGGAAAGATAGATTGAGAGCAGGTTGTAAAGGGCTTCAAAAGCCAAAAAGAGATGTTTATATTTGATCCTATAGGCAATAGGGAGTCATTTAAGTTTACTGGGTAGGAGAGTGACCTACTCTTTGGGAAAATGAATTTGGCAGCTGTGTGAAGGATGGATTAGACTAGGGAAAGATTTGAGGGAAACAGACCAATTAAGAAACCTTTGTAATAGTCTAGTCCAGGCTTCTTAAATTGTGGGTCATGACCTCATATGGATTTAAGAAGCACTGAAAGGGTCCAGTGGAAAAAGTTTAAGAAGTCCTGGTCTAGGCAAGAGATGATGAGGTTCTGAACTAAGATGGTGGCTGTGCGAGTAGAAGGAAGGGATCAAATTTGAGAGATGTTGCAGAGGTAGGAACAGTGAGTTTTGGCATCTGATTGGTTATGTGGGGTGACAGAAGACAGTCAAGGATATTAGTGTGGTTATGAGCCTGGTAGACTAGCATAGTGGTGCTCTTGACAGAAATAAGGAAGTTGAGAAGAAGGGAGATTTGGGGGTGAGAGATAATGAGTTCCGTTTTCCACATGCTGAATTTAAATATGCCTACGAGGTACCCAGTTTGAATTGTCAAATAGGCTGTTGATCACGAAGGGCTGAAATTCAGGGGAGAGACAAGGGCTGGATATATAGAACTGTGAATCATCTATATATAAATAATAATTAAACATTGGATTCATTCAGGAGCCTCCTTTTTCATATAGTTTAGGCAGTTATTGTAACCAATCCAAAGTGGTACTGAATAGCAGGTGAGTGGAAAATTGTACACGACAAGTACTAATTGAGCTTGAATTTCCATTTACTGGAAAGTACCTGGCATAATGAAGAATCCTCCAACTGAAGTCTTGTTGTGGTGAATGTGAGAGATCATGGGATCAATGATGTCTGCCAGGAATACATCTTGATGAACTTTCCAATGGGAGCCAAAGGAGTAAGGGCAAGCAGTAGGAATTTAGCCAGGTTAATAACATGCCCAAGCTCACACAGGGAGGAAGTAGCAGAGATGGAATCTGAACCCAGGCCCTGTAAGTCCAAATAGAATATTCCTTCCCCTGGGCCATTTGTTCTGTGAAGTTTAGATTCCATTACAGGGCCGCACTTGAGGACCCAGAGGGCCATATGTGACCTTGAGGCCACAGGTTCCTCACCCCTGCCATAGGCTTTCTAACCTCTAATATGCTCTAAAAGGCATGTAAGACACATATAAAATAACCAAGGTATGTGGTAATGTATGATAAGTATCACTGATGTCTATGTCTTAATTGGTACAGACAGTATGTGATAAAGGAAAGATGGGAAAATTACTTCTGGTCAGGGTTATCAGGAAAGGCTCCATGAAGGAGGTATCATTTGCACTGGAATTTGAAGTATGGGTAAGATTTTGATAGCCAAAGTGCTGAAGGAAAGCATCCAGGAAAAGATAAGGGAATAAACAAAGGTGCCATGAGAAATTGGGGTGGTTTTTTAAGTCTGCTGAGATCAATATGGGGCCTATCACACATGAAGGTGAGTAGTATGTAATAAGGCTGACAAGGAAGGTTAGACAAGGTGGCAGATGAACCAGCAGGTAAGGGAATTCAGCAGGTAACAAAGAACTATTCACAATTTTTGAGGAGGGAAATACTCTAATATCACAGATTTTGAACTAGAATGGACCTCATATGTCATAGAGTGCAATCCTCTCACTGTACATTTGAGAAACTACATACCTAGATTACAAGTAGCCATGGGATCAAGTCAACTTCTTTGAATAATCCCTTTTTTTCCCCAGAGTGAGGGAGAAGTGAGTTGAAGTTGTTACCTATATTACCTGTAGCAGGCAAGGGTATTAGCATGTTCCTTTCTTCTGAATTCCAAAGCAATTCTGGATCTAAAACAATCTGAATTTTAGTTAGCCTTCCACTTACTTTGAATCGAAGTACTATTATGATTCATAAGCAGCCAGGGCCCTCCCAAGTCACCTCTGTGATAATATTCATAGCTCTGAAATGACAGCTCTGGGGTGCTTCCCAACCACTAAACTATCAACTTTCTATTTAATAAACACTTGAAAACTGCGAGAATCTGGCAGGTTTCCATTTCCCAATCCCAAAGCTTCTTCTCAATGGTGACTGGTGCCAGGGAAAAGAGAGGCAGCAAAGCAAACCCAACTGGGTCAGCAGCTACCAGATGATGTTTGAACTCACCAGTGCTGTTGATGGTGTCTATATTGGCTAAACAAAGCCTGTAGAGCAATGTGCCTAGTGCTCAGAAAGTCTTTTCTCCTGGATGATAGGTTAGTAGATTTATAGTAATAAGGCAGATAAGGCAACTTCAAGGAAAAGGAGTCCAACTCCCTCAGGTTACAGATAAGGAAACTGAGGTGCAGAGACAAAGTATCTTGCCCAAGGCTATACTGCTAGTAGGTATCTGAGTTGGGATTTGAATATATGACTTCCAGACTCCAAGACTACCATCCTCTCTACTATACCATGAGCAAATTCTACTGGAGGAACAAAGCAGACTAGAAGGAACACAGGCCCTAGAACCTACATGGAGGTTCTGGTTCTAGCCCTAACTTGCTGTATAATATGGCTAAGTTACTTCTCTCTCTGAGTATCCCTCCTTTGTAAAATGGAGGTGTTGGACTAGAACCTACAGTTTCCTCAAGTACATTCGATGGAACCCAGAGCAAAATGAATAGCAGGTTTTTTTGAGAAAATTTTGATGTGGATGCCATGTTCCCCCCTAAGATATGAAATATGAAGATGTCCAAAATATCTGGTTATGTGTGGCAATTTCAGTATAGCCTGATTTCCTTTATTCATTTGAAAGTTTCTGTGACTTTCTTGGTTGTCAAGTCCCTTCCAGGGCCCCTAGGTCCCAGACTGGCCAAATCCCAAAGTGTTTTCTGGCTACGAGAGCTTGGAAGAAGCCGGACCAGAAGATCTATCAAGTTCCCTTCAACTCAAGCAGTTTGGGAATCTAAGGAAATGGAACTGAAACCCATTTTGCCCTAATCTTCCCTCAGTGCTCCTGATGCCTCTAGAACTAGACAGCTTAGCCAGCTCTGGCTCCTAGGGAAACCCTGCCCTTGAGATTGCACATCCCAAGCTGGACACAAACACTACCAGCAACAAGAGCTCTTGGCAGCAAGAACTCATTTTTCTCTAGTACTTTCCATTTTTCAAAATGCTTTCCTCACAATCATCCTTCAAGATGGGTCCTGGGATCAGAGGTTATAGAGGTGGTAGACACCTTAGAAATTAGAGTCCAATCTCCACATCTTGCAAAGGAATGAACTAAACCCCAGAATGGAGAAGTGACTTATCTAAGGTCACACAAACAGCACACAAAAGGAGAGATTTGGAAGTAACCACAGTAACCAAGCTGCTACCACCCCCGCAAAAAAGAATCTTCACTACAACATGTGTATTAAGTGCTCACCAACCTCTGCCTAAGGACCTCCAGAGAAGTGCAATCTATTACTTCATGAGCCAGCCAGTCCTACTTTGGGACAGCTCTGATGGACAAGAAGGTTTTTCCCCCCAATCATGTTTTCTGTCCAAATTTGTATCTTTTTAACTTCCACCCATTGCTTCTGATTTTACCCTCTGAGGTCAAGTAAAATAATGTTAATCCTTCTTCCATATGTCAATTAATTGTTAATTAATTAACATGTTAATTAATTAAATTGTTTAATTAATTAATTAAAATGTTTCGAGACCATTCTCACGTCTCCAGGATGAATATCTTCAGTCCCTTCAACAAATGTGATGTGAACTCAAGGTCCTTCATAATTCAGGTTGCCCATCTCTGAAGAGTTTCCAATTTATCAACATACTTCCTGGATTATAGGTACCACAACTGAATGCAATATGCCAGATGTGGTCTAACCAGGGAAGAACCTAACAGGGGTATCACCTCCCTAATCATACGGCACTGGCTACCATTCCACACTGGTAGTAAGTCTCAGATTTTGCGGTTGTTATTGATGAAGAGTTGTTATTCAGTCATGTCTAACTCTTTATGATTCCATTCAAGATTTTCTTGGCAAAGATACTGGAATGGAAAGAGTTGTTGTTTCCTTTTCCAGCTCATTTTATAGTGACTTGCCCAGAGTCACACAACTAGTAAGTGTCTGAGGCCAGATTTGAACTCAAGAAGATGAGTCCTTCTGACTCCAGGCTGCCTAGCTGCAAGTCACAGAGAGTAAAGAGCAATGCTAGTACTGGAACCTAGGCCCTTGGACTCCAAATCTAGCATTCTTTCAATTATAATATTCCTGCTGCATATAGCTTTCTAATATACACAGACATGAATGTTACATGGGCACACACACAAACACAGCATAGATCTCCAATCCAGATTCCAAAGGGCCACTCTGTCACCTACCTTAGAGTACCACAGTATCAGCAAGCCATCCCAGGATTGTTCTTTTCTTATCCTCAGGTCAAAGCACAAAGTAAATCCTTCCTTTCTTATGTCACATCTCACCTGAGACCCAAATGGGGACTGGCTGCTTCAAATGATGAGACCAGAACAAAACCAGCGTTCAGACATGCCAAGGGACGAGTACAAATTGGAAGCTGGATGAGACACGTGTTGTAAAGGTTATTAGGATCAATAATTGTCACTTGTTAGCAGTGATTCTGCTGGCGGGATCAGGTTTAATTGGAAATTCCTTTCTTGATGACTTTATCCAGACTGCTCCAGGATGTAAGAAAAAGTCAGTCTGGTGGTGGTTTCTGCTGCTGGACCCTGCTTCTCCTTTAGCTAGAATCTCCTCAGTCCCTTCTTCACATGCAGCCAAAAATTAAGGGATAAGTTGCTTCCATGGGACAATATCATCTAGTAGGAGCCCCAGGACTGAAAGGATCTCCATATATTCACTGAGTAAGTAAGTATGGCACATTTACTATGTGTGGGCATGATGCTGATTGCTGGGCATACAAAGAAAGGCAGGCAGCGAGTATCACATCCCTTTCCAGGACCTAACCACCCTTTTTCCACATATGCCCCCATCTCCTTCTACTCTTCTTTTTGTCCCTCTTACTATGTCCTTAGGAAGGTGTGCCTAGATCCAATCAAATCTTGCTACAAAAGCACTTAATGAAATAACAGGAGGCAAGGGAAGGAGCAATGGATTTGAACTCAGAAGACCTGGGTTCTAATCCCAGACTTGCCATTTACTACTTTTTTGATTTTGGCCCACTCCTCTACTCTGAGTCTCAGTTTCCTCTTCAGTAAAATGAAGGGGTTGGACTAGGTGGTCATTAAGATCCCTTCCAGTTTAAATGTCAGTATTATCTCTAAGATCTTTTCTTTGTTCAGTCATTTCAGACTCTTTGTGACCCCATTTGGGGTTTTCTTGGAAGAGATACTGGAGTGGTTTGCCATTTCCTTCTCTAACTTATTTTATAGATGAGGCAAATAGAAGATGGGTCTTTCTGATTCCAAGTCAGGTATTCTATGCACTCCAGCACCAATGTCCTTTCTAGTTCTAATATTTTAATATCTCTAAGATTCCTTTGAATTCTAAAACCTGATCATCCTATGATCTCTTTGAACATGATTCACATTCTTAAAATTTTCTTTAATGTTTGTCTTTTAAGAACTGTTTGTTCATCTTCTTTAACCACTTGTCTATTGTTATCTACATATATTAGATTTTAGAACCTGATCAGAAACATTGGATTCTAAGATTTCTACATCCCCCAATTCCAGACAATAACTGCCTTTCTTACCCTAGTTGTATTATTTTGATTAAGGAAAAGCTTTTCAATATCATGTAATCAAAATTATTTATTTTATCTTTTGTAATCATCTCTTTTTCCATTACAATTTCATACACCCCTTTTCTCACTCATTACCATCCTCATGCACACACCCCTTCCCCCACTCATTTGCACCCTTGCAGCAAACATTGGCATCTAATAGACTATGTGATTGTAAGGCGAAGAGACAGACAAGATGTGAGAGTGACAAAGGCAATGTGTGGTGCAGAGTGCTGTACTGATCCTTTCCAAGCTAAATATTCACATTTATCAAAAGTGCTGTTCCCAAGGCAAAATGACTACCAGAAGAATTCATGTCAACAAGTTAAGAGCTATTCTTTGAGCATGAACAGTTTGTTGCTGACTTGGAGGAAAAGTTAAGCCAACACACAGTTGGCAACAGTAGAGCAGAAAAGGAGTGGGCAGCTTTCAGAGAATTAGTGTACAGCACTGCATTTGCTCATCTGAGTCAGAACACTCGTCAACACCAAAACTGGTTTGATGAAAATGATGGAGAAATTCAGAAGCTGCTAAATGAAAAATGAGAACTCCACAGGATTTACCAGCAGGATAGTTCCTCCACCTCTACGAAGACAGCATTTAATGCCATTAAAAGCAAAGTACAAGCAAAGCTTAGAGAGATGTAGAATTCCTGGCTCAATAAGAAGGCAGATGAAATTCAGTTTTATGCTGATAGTAACAATCCAAAGCACTTTTATGATTCCCTGAAAGTTATTTATGGACCAAAAACCTATGGTGCATCACAACTACTCAGTGCTGATGGAGCCACATTGAGATGGGCTGAACACTTCCATAGTGTTCTCAACAGACCATC
>JAQQSK010006524.1:0-14394 GCA_028658325.1 Potorous gilbertii
CAGCCTCAGGGCTTTTGGTGGCAGGCCTGGCTGCTATTCAATGGGAGCTTAATTTCTGGTGCTCAGGTGGGGGCAGGGCCGCCTCCCAGGCTCAGTTCCCTCAGGGGGTTTATGCAGAGACCTTCTGTAATGGAGCTCCTGTCTGCTCTGGGAGCCTCTGGCCGCCTGCTGTCTCTGCTGCTGCCTCCCGAGGGGGTCTGAGTCCTGGAGACACCCCGCTCCCCTCTCAGCCCATCTCTCAATGATCTGTGAGTCTGTGGGTGGAGAGACCTTTGTGGCCGCTGAAAATTCCGTCCCTGAAGCCTGCTCGGATCTGCTCGCTCCTCTCAGTGCCACGTGGCCGGGCCAGGGGAGGGCTCCGCTCCCATCTGGGGTGCGATGGACCTTTGGGATTGGTTTTTCAGGGCTCTTTGGAACGGAAATCTCCTTCACTGTGTTGCTGCGCAGCTTCCACTGTTCCAGAATTTGTCAGGAGTTCTTTTTAGAGGAAATCCATGGGCTGTGGGTATGGACCTAGCATATGTGAGTCTTTCTACTCTGCCATCTTGGCTCCACCACTAGAGATTTTTGAGCAGAGGAGTAATATGACCAGATCTATGCACAAGGAAGTGTATTCTTGAAGCAATTTGAAAGATAGATTAGAAGGGAGAGGATATATAGAGAAGCTGTTGTTATGGTCCAGATTGGAAATAATGACAACCTGAGCTAGGGTAATGGTAGTGCAAGTTGAGAAAAGGAAATGAATGTGAAATATGCTGTGAAGATAGAACTGATAGAATTTAGTAAGACTATAAGGGGTGTGGGAAAGGCATGAATCAAGTATAAGTCCACAGAAACCTGGGTGAAAGGTCATCCTCCACAGAGAATTAGTGAGGTCAGAGAAAAAAACAGGTGTGAGGGGAGAGACTTGGTTTTTGAACATTGTAAAATAAATCTAGACATTCATCGTATCAGAGATTTGGCACTAGAATGGAACTCAGAGGCCCTTTAGTTCAATGGCCTCATTTTTGAATTTGTTATCTAGATAGATAAGAGTTTATAAGCAATTACAGGTACAGACCTGATGCTTGGAGGAGAGGTCACAACTGAAGACAAAGATTTGTGAGTCATTAGTATAGCAATTATAGTTGAAGCCAAGATAGTGAAGGAGAATTCCGAAGGAGTGAGAGTAGAGGTGGAATTGCTCGTGGTGGGCTGAGCCAATATAATTAAAATAATGATTCTACCTAAATGAATTCACATATTCAGTGCCACACCCATCAAAGTACCAAAAAGTTACTTTATAGGGCATAAAAATAATAACAAAATTAATCTGGTCGAACAAAAGGTCGAGAATGTCAAGGGAATCAATAAAAAAAAAATGTGAAGGAACATGGCCTAGCTAATACTAGATCTCAAGCTGTAGTACAAAGTGGTAATCATCCAAGCAATTGGGGGACCAAGAAACAGAGCCGTGCATCAGTGCTGTAGATAGGTACAAAATACACAGTAGCAAATGACCATGATAATCTTGTGTTTCATAAACTGAAAGATCCAAACTTTGGAAACAAAATCTCACTATTTGACAAAAATTGCTGGGAAAATTGGAAAATGGTTTGGTAGAAACTAGGCATAAATCAACATCTGACACCATGTATCAAGGTAAGGTCAAAATAGATACATAATTTAGACATAAGGAATAATATAAGCAAATTAGAGGAGCATGGGATAATTTACTATCAGATGTACAGATAAGGGAAGAATTTATGATCAAACAAGAGATAGAAGGGATTATGGAAAGTAAAATAGATAATTTTGATTATTTAAATTACAATTAAATTAAAATTAAAAAACTTTTGCACAAACAAAACTAAGGTAGCCAGAATTAGAAGAAAAACGAAACTGGGAAGATTTTTTTAATGTAAATTTCTCTGATAAACGGCTTGTTTCTCAAATACATAGAAAATTGAGTCATATATAAGAATATCATTCATTTCCCAGTTAATAAATGCCCAAAGGATATGAACAGGTAGTTTTCAGAAGAAATCAAAACTATAGTCATATAAAATGCTCTGAATCAATTTTGATTAAAGGCAAATTGAAACCATTCTGAGGTACTACCTCACATCTCTCAGATTGGTTAATGTGACAGAAAAGGAAAATGACAAATATTGAAGGGGATGTGGAAAAATTGGGATGCTAATGCATCATTGGTGGAATTGTGAACTATTTTAGAAAGCAATTTGGAACTATGCCCAGACGGTGGAACTGCACATGCCCTTTAAAATGCATGTGGTAGTGCAATACCACTACTAGGTCTATATCCCAAAGAGATTTTTAAAAATAATAGAAAGAAAAAGGATTTGTATGTACAAAAAACATTTATAGCAGCTCTTTTTGTGGTGGCAAAGAATTGGAAATTGAGGGAATGCCCATCAATTGGGGAATGGCAGAACAAATTGTGATATATGTTTGTGATGGCATATTATTGAGCTATAAGAAATGACAAACAGGATGGTTGCAGAAAAACCTGGAAAGACTTACATAAACTGATTTTGATTGAAGTGAACAGAACCAAGAGAACATTGTACAAAGGAACAGCCATATTGTACAGTGATCAACTGTGAGTGACTTTGCTGTTCTCAGCAATACAGTGATGAAAGACAATTCCAAAATGCCTATGTTGAAAAATGCTATCCAGCTCCAGAGAGAGAACTGATAGAATCTGAATGCAGATCAAAGCATACTTTGTTAAACTCTCTTTATTTTTTTATTATTTATTCTTTATTTTTTTTTGGTCTGTTTTCTTTTACAGAATGACTTACATGAAAATATGTTTTGCATGACTGCACATGTATAACATAGCAAATTGCTTGCTTTCTCGATGAGGGTAGAGGAGGAGAGGGAGGGAGAGAATTTTAAGCTTAGAATTTTGAAAAACAAAAGTTAAAAATTGCTTTTACATGTGATTAAAAAGTTTTTTTTTTAAAAAGAAATGATGAAATGATGAAGAGGATGTTTTTAGAAAAACCTGGGAAGACTTATGCAAAGTGAAGTGAGCAGAACCAGAATACTGTACATAATAACCCCAATATTCCATAATAATCCACTGTCAATGACTTAGCTATTCTGTTCAATTCAGTGATTCAAGACAATTCAAAAGGATTTATGGTGAAAGATGCTGTTTATCTCCAGAGAAAGAACTTCTAGAGTCTAGATGTAGATCGAAGGATAATTTTTTTCACTTTATTTTTCTTGGGTTTGGTTTTGGTTTTGGTTTGTGTGTAACATGGCTAACATGGCAATGTGTTTTGCATGGTTTCACGTGTATAATTAATATCATATTTTTTGCCTTCAAAATGGATAGGGGAAGGGTGGAAAGGAGAATATATAGAACTCAATTTTTAAAAACCATTAATATTAAAAATAATTTTTTAGAAAAGAGAGTAGAGAGAAAAAAGAGACTGGGAACAGAATCTTGGTGATCCACATTTAGAGGACAAGAGGAGGATGAAGATTGAAGGAGATAAGAAAAAGAGCAATTGGAAAAGTAAGAAAGTGTAGGTTTTTTTCATCGTATTGGAGATAACCTCTACCCCATTTTTCCTGCCTCCTTGGCCATCCACAGTTCCTTACAACTTTTACCGCCTTAGGGTTGTCAACCAGACCAAACCGACTACTCACCATGAGTGGCCAGAGTGGAACAGAGCAGGCTAGAGACAGGAGAGTCAGGAATCAAATGGGAGTTTAATTTCAAAGGGAGGGAAACAGCTTGCAGGCAAAGTCCACCTTCCTAAGAAGCAGGGCTCCCCTGCTTATGGTAGGAGTAGGGTTTTTACGTGTGAAAACCACAAATGACTAGACCATAACACAAGGATTCTTGAGTCTTAAATAAACAGTCTCCAAGTCCACAACTGGACCACAACACAGGCATCCTTGGGTCTCCAAGGTGAGCCTTGTGATTGGTTGTTCAGCAGGGCACAGAACCAGGGTTAGCATAGCCAGGAACAGAAGTGAGGCAGCTCGTTCAGTTCACTTGGCAGTTACAAGAGCGGGGGTTATTAGCATGTCAGGGGATCTGGTCACTCCAGCTGCAACCTCAACTTCTAAGTCAGGGTCCCCTGGAAAGTAGGGAAGCTCCAACCAATCTAAATATCTAATGATAATAATGAATCTAAATCACTGCACATATCATGCCAATTAATAAGAAAATTATAGATCTCATTAATCTTATTACAATAGGGTGAAGCTGGCTGCTTATTATTGAAACTACTTCCCTTGCCTTAAAATGTAGAGGGGGTACTAGCAGCTGGTGGGCCTTGGAAAAATTGAGATTGAATGATATAATTTGTAATTGCAATTCCAGATTTGATTTGATTTTATCCTAAAACTAAATTATAATATGGCCTTGTTTAAAATAAGACGTATTCTCCTATTTGGATAATTGTAACATTTTATCCTCTATAGATAGATCACACATTAATGCAAAATACACTTGATGTTTGACATTAAGATGATATGCTTTGGAAATTTCATCAATAAGAATTTAAAATGTAATTAAGCTATAATGGTCTTTGTGATTAGTATAAAATGCCAACTTGATAGCTGGATGAAGTGATTTTCTATATAAAATGACTGGGAAGTGCATTCAAATAAATTCATGTTATTTCACAGGCAATACATTTTATTTTATATTAAAAAAAAAAAAGAATATAGAGGTGGAGTGGGAATGCCCTGGATTATCTCCTTAATTATAAAGCCCTCCCATGTACCCCTCATTGTATACCCCATCATAGTGTGTGTGTGTGTGTGTGTGTGTGTGTGTGTGTGTGTGTGTGAGTATTAAACTACCATTATAATAAAGGGGTAAACAATGTAGGACCTCCAAAAAGTTACTGCCTGCTGCATGGGTCATAGGAATTTAACCCTTCCTGTTAAAGTGCTAATGCCCTCTCTGTGACCTTGTACACATGTGTAAGCACAGACCCACCCTCTGGTAAATAAGAGCTAACATTTATATAGTGTTTACCTTGTGCCAGGCTTTGTGCTGATGTTAAGTGCTTCACGATGATTATCTCCTTTGGTCCACACAACAACCATAGGAGGTAGATGCTGTTATTCTCATTTTGCAGATGTGGAAACTGAGGCAAACAGAGGTCAAGTGACTTGCCTCGGGTCTCATAGCTAGTAAGTATCTGAGGCCAAATTTGAACTCAGATCTTCCTGACTCCAGACTGAGTGCTCTATCTACTGCACCACCTAGATAGCTAGTATATGTTTTGAAATATATACTCATAGACAGCCTGTCATACTAGCACACAGAACTCCTAGGGTTGGGACTGGGACCAGAACAGATCACACTAGAAAGCTGAGAACGTTTCAGCTTGGAATTGTTGATTGAGGTCATTGAGTAATGTCCTAGTTTAGGGCCCTAGAAATCAGGGCGTTTTCACATTTTGGTAGTCCAGAGTAAGCTAAAAGCCTGCTGGCCAGAGAGTCAGTCCGGGCAGAACAGAGGAAATACATCTCAAAAGCCAAGGAAACAAGGCATCAGAAAGTCCTCAGATTAGGTAACTGTTTATTAAGGGTATCCTTTAAAAAGACAATTCAGTCACGCAGTCAAGAGTGTGTGGCCCACTGTGTGCCAGGCACTAATGCTAAGAGCTGAGAATACAAAAAAGACAGTTCTTACTTGCAAAGAGTTTATAATGAGGGAATAGAATGTACGAAAGGTAGCCAAATGAGGCAGGGAGGGAAGTTACTCTCTGCATTATGTGTTCGTCCTTTGTGACCGAAGACGATCATGCTCCCTGGAAGGTACACTAGAGAGGGAGGGGTCTTAGGCATAGAAAATACTGATAATGTGGGAGGAAACACACTTGAAGAGGAACCTAACTCCTGGTGGGAGGGGTGGAAGGTGATCACAGCAGAAGAATGGGAAGTCACTGGAGTTTTTGAGCAAGGATGTGCCCTGATCGAATCTGTACAATTTGACAGCTGTTTGGAGAGGGGACAAACTAGGATTGAGACCGATTGAGAGGTTATTGCAGTAGTATAGGCAAGAGATGATGAGGTCCTACGTTAGAGTACTAATATCAGCAAGTGAAGAAAGGAGAAAAGGCGACAGATGCAAGATATATTGTGTAGGAAAATAGACAAGACTTCACCAGTGATTGGATATGAATGATGAGGGAGTTGTGATGACTCCAAGGTTGGGAATCTGACTGACTAATAGAATGATATCAACAAAAACAAGGATGTTAGAAAGAAGGGAGGGATGGAAGTAGGGTGGGGTGCTGGAACTTACCAATTATAAACAAAGGCAGAAAAGCAAAAAGTAACTTTTTAGACCTCAATACAAATTAAAATAATAATTAAGAGAAATAGAACAAAAATATTTAGGTCTTAATCAGCCTAGGGAGTAGCTAGGTGGCACAGTAGAGAGAGTACTGAGTTTAGAGTTAGGAAGACTCATTTTCCAATTAGAATTATGAAAAACGAACCTAACACTTGAAACACTAAATGCAAACTGATTAAATTCTCCACTGAAACAAAACAGGTTCTAATAATATACTGTGAACAAGAATTTAATTCAGAAATATTCAAACAGATCCAAAATGAAACTTTCTAAAATTTACCATGCTATACCAAATCATAACCAAAAGTGGTACTAATGATATTAGATAAAAGTGAATTAAAACCAGCAAAAGAGATAAACATTTTTATTTTGGTTGATAAACATTTTATTTTAGCCATTTTTTCCCTTCTGATATGATGGAGAAATATATAAGAAGCCTGGGTTTCTGTCTTGGCAGTATGCTTTTTTATATCCTATTTATTATTTTTCATTTTCTTATTTTAGTTGTTCGAGGTCACAAGTACATCCATTGAATATAGTAATATCAAATCCTGCTTTAAAGATACCATGAAAAATTTTGATATTCAAAAGATAATGAGGAATCAGAACCCATCGCTCTGGAACGATTTTCAGCGGTTTGTAGCCATGTTATGTTTGTGCTAATAATAGCTAATATTTATATAGGGCTGATGATGTGCCAGGCACTGTGATAAGCACTTTACAATTTGCATCTCATTTGATCCTCAAAACAGCTCTGCAAGTGTGTGTGGATATTTTTTCCCCCATTTTACAAATGAGGAGATTGGCAAACAGAGGATAACATGTCTTGCCAGGATTAAGCAAGTTAAGTGTTTGAGGCTATATTTGAAAGCAGGTCTTTCTGACTCCAGGCCTGGCACTCTCAGCACTATGGTACCCTATAGCCATCTAGATAACTGTACCCCAAAACTTCCCCAAGTACTGTAAGACCTGTTCTTTTGAGGTATATACTTGTGTAGCCACACTACTAGCCCAGAAATTTGTGTCTCTTGCAGCTTTTTTTCCCCACAGATTTCATTTTATATATTTCTGTCCCTTTTATTTTTATATATATATATATGTGTGTGTGTGTGTGTGTGTGTGTGTGTGTGTATGTATATATTTCATATATATGTATGTATTTTATATATATAATAATTCAGACTTCATTTTATATAAGTTTCAGTCCCTTTTGGGGGGCTCTAACCTGAGTCTGCTATTGGACTGGTTAAAAAGAAGCTGAAAGCTGATAGAACAAAGTACTGTTAATATTAGACTTTGGTTGGGATCCTATTAACAGAGAGACTGAGTATGATTCTCTATTGATGCTGACATTTCTCCCATCAGGATGAAGAGCAGAATGTTGAATGGGGGAAATGAAAAGATACTATTTCATGCAGCAGACCCATCCACTATGCATGTGATTTGTAATAACAATTTTGAGTGGAGCTTCCAGTCACTTCATGAAGCAAAATATGGGCAAGGTTTGTACTATATGTGTAAGTTATGGTAATGAAAACAATAACTGGTATTTGTATAGCACATACATTTTTATAAAGTTTTTTATGTACATTTTCTTATTTTATCCTCATAACAACCCTGGGAGGTAAGTACCATTATTATTCCAATTTTACAGATGAGATAACAGAGGCACAGGTTAAGTGACTTGACCAGAGCTCTACAGACAGTGAATGTCTGAAGCTGGATCTGAACTTGGAACTTCTTGACTCCAGTCTCAGTGCTCTATCCATTGCTCAACCTAGCTGCCTATCATCACCCACGTTTCAGTTTATAATCTTTGAATTGCCTGGGGCAGAGAGGATGTAAATAACTTGATAGCCAGTATGTTTCAGAGGCATATCTTTTTCACTTTGAGGCCAGTGCTCTGTCTACTACACCACACTGCTTCTCTAAATAGAAGTTATATTCATGTAAACATGATTATCTTTGATAATCTTTGCTCTTGTTGAAATTAGCATTTGTTGTTCAATTGTCTGACTCTATGTGTCACCTCTTGGGGTTTTCTTGGCAAAGATACTGGGGTGGTTTGGCATTTCCTTCTCTAGCTCATTTTATAAATGAGGCAACTGAGGCAAGCAGCGTTGAGTGATTTGCCCAGGGTCACACAGCTACTAAGTGGCGGAGGCCATATTTGAACTCATGAAGATGAGTTTTCCTCACCCGAGGCTATGCACTCTATCTGGTGCACTATCTGGTTAGCGTTTGATATTTGCTGTTTGAAACCCACACTTCCCTCATTTCTTCTGTTTCAGAAATGAATAGTCATCAGCACCTGTGCACCTCAGTAAACATGTCAAATTTCAGTTTATATTTTTAAAGATGTTAAGACCTTGGGTCTCCCTAAGGCACTGAGGATAAATTATTAAAAGACATGAAACCCCATAATCAGTGGAACATGGCATTGTTTGATTGCTCTGTGAATTTATACACATGCTGATTCATAATTATAAGTTTTTGTGGGCTAGTTAGTATCTGACAAAGCAAGGAAGTTTACTGGGAATCCATAATGCTGGTCATCATTTGACTAAGTACCCCCAGAAAGTTCCAGCACTGCCGATCTTTAGCCATTTAATCAACTAATCAGTAAGCTTCCTTACTGTAGCCTGCTATTGTTAGACACATCAAGAAGCACAGTCATGATTACTAATACTTTCTATGATGCTTAGAACGTATCCTAGAAAATATCTAAGACCCTGGAGCTTTGATGGGTGTTCAGGTTGTACTCCATGAAAACATGCCTTTAGTGCTTTCCTTGGTAGGTCCTCCCATTTCCGTAGACATTATCCTCTCTTAGTTATGTCATCTTGCATTCGTATGAACTCCCATGCTTCTTTGAAAATTTATTTCTTCTAATTCACTTCATAAAGTTCATATTAGACAGTAGATTCACCATAGCCCTCTTTAACTCAAAGTTGTCATAAAGATATCATAGAACCCTGAATATTAAGAATTCATATTATTTCTAGTCCACAGTTTCCCACACATGTTACAAAATTTCAGGTTATCACCCCTCCATCATTCTTTCTTCTCTGTGGGCTAGAGGAGAGTCTGGTTAGCAACTTGGAAAGAGCCATTTTCCAATATGAAATATCACTGGTGCTTAACTGCTTATCAAGAAGAATTCTCCTCCAACAGACCAAGTAGAATGTGTTTTTACTCTGATCCAAGTGTATAAGTACGGTGAAGTGATGGAGGCTTTGCCCTAAGGCAAATTTAGAATAGTTCTGTCAGGAGGCACTTTCATCTCTTCTGTAGCATAGAAACATCTGAGTTGGTTCCTAAGTCAGCAAAGAGAAAAAAAAAAGTAGGAAGCTATCATGTCATTGTTTAATGACAAAGCTTGGCTATAGAGAATTGAGAGAGATATACTTCCCACCCTTTTAGGAGCAGACCAAGGGGTGGGATATCAAACTTATTGGAAGGAAATTGATTTTGCTAACACCTTTTTTCTATTTTTATTTTTTGACACAAGATATGACTTGTTAAACAGGAGAGAAAGGAAGGATATATTTAGAATGAAAGGTACTTTAAAACACAAGATTAAAAAAAAGAGTAGAGCAGCTAGTGGCTCTAGAGTCAGGAGGATCTGAGTTCAAATATGGCCTCATTCACTTAACATCTGTGTGACTCTTGGCAAGTCACTTAATCCTGATTGCCTCAAAAAAAGTAATGAACAAAACTATATGTATATTTTTATGGAGGAGGCTTTTAAAAATGGTTTCCTTCCCTCAGTGGCCACACTCAAGACAAACTTCCCCAACCAGAGTTCACCTCCTACCTTGGACACATGCTAGCCAGATAATTCTGAATCTCTCCATGCTCTGAGTAACTCTGAAACTAAGTGATATTAGTTCTCCATCACAGTTGAATAACTCTTAGGAAGGACACAATGATGGCCGATTCAGCCTTTTAATTTTGGTCACATGGGTAATGCTTCTATTTGATACTACTCCAGAAACCTCTCCATAGTAAACACAGCCTCTGTTAGCTCCAAAGCTTGGCTGAAGATATTTCAAAGGTACAGTCCAGAACACCAGACATTTCTCTGTAATGTCTAAGTTTTGGAAGAAAATAAATGGAGCATGCAAACTTGGTGAGTCAATCTATTCTAGAAGAATTTGGTCCTACTTTGGAACAATCCCTCTACTTGTAGATGTATGAAATGTCCTTTAGTGCCCCTCATGCTATAGGATTAGATGTACCATCTGAAAAAAAAAACACACCAAAACTTTCCTTTTTTTTTCTTCCATCCTCTGTTTTTCTAAACACTGAAGAATCTGGAGCTGTTGAATTTTATCTTTGGAAAAACTCAGAACTGATTTGTTTGGTGTGAAAACTTACTGCTTTCAATATACAGTTAGTAAGCTGTTTTATGTACTTGTTTTCAATTTTCATTTCTACAAACAAGCACTGTGATTAAAGCTATTAGAATAAAATCTCTGAACTATTAAAAACAAACCAAAAAAGAAAACAAAAATCTGAGGACTTCCAGGAGCCAAGATGGCAGAGTAAGTAGTAAATCACCATAATTCTCCCATATAAAATAGCACCCTGGAACATCAGAACCAGCAAAAAGATGGGGTTAAACAAATCTTTTAGTTCAAGAAACTTGGAAGGTCTGCAGGAAAGGTCTGTCTCACTCTGATAAAAGGAGAGCACAGTTCAGGACAAGAAGTTTCTAAGGAAGCCAGCAGCAAGTCCCACCTCAAGAAACCAGTGGGAAGTATGGAGCCCCAGTGTGGTGAAGCAGGCACAACACCAAGACCCCCACCATGTGCTTCATAATAGCCAGGGGAATGGGTAGCCTCCAGCTCTGAGAACCACTACGTGCTTCAGCTTAGCCCTGGTCAAACAGGCAGCCTCTAGTGGCTAAACCGCCACATACTTCAGTGTAACTTGGGAAAATGGGCAGAAGCCAATGCAAGAACATCCCATGGGCCTTCAAACACCAGACACCAGTACTGGGACCCTGGGTCAGCACCAGGTAAATGTCAGACCCTTGTGGCCTCTAGTGACAGCAGCCACCCCTCATCCCATTCTCCCAGCAGAGCACTAAACACTAGGGTCCCCCATGGGCCTCAGTGCTGCATCAGGTAAACAGCCAGGGCTTGCAGCCAGACACAGTACCCCTTCCTCTCCAGGAGCAGAGTTCAAATTTAAAAGAAAGGAAAAAGGCCCCAAAAGATGAGCAAAAACCAACAACAACAAAAAAAGAATCTGACTGTGAAAAGTTATTATTGTGACAGAAGAGGTCAAGACACAAACTCAGAAGAGGACAACAATGTCAAAACATCAGTGGGCAAAATCCCAAAAAACAAGTGGTCTTAAGTCCAGAAAGAACTCATGGAAGAGCTCAAAAAGGAGATTAAAAATCAAATAAGGGAGATAGAAGAGAAATTGGGAAAAGAAATGAGAGTGATCCTCAGGGTCAGATGGATTCACAAGTGAAACCTACCAAACATTTAAAGAGCAATTAATTCCAATACTATATAAACTATTTGGAAAAATAGGGGAAGAAGGAGCCCTACAAAAGTCCTTTTACAACATAAAATATGATGCTGATGCTTTAACCGGAAGAGCTAAAACAGTGAAAGAAAATTATAGACCAATTTCCCAAATGAATATCGATGGAAAAATTTTTTAACAGAATGTTAGCAATGTGATTACAACAATATATCATAAGGATTATATACTATGGCCAGGTGAGATTTATACCAGGAATGCAGGATTGGTTCAATATTCGGAAAACTATCAATGTAATTGACCATATCAATAACAAAACCAACAGAAATCATATGATTATCTCAATAGATGCCAAAAAAGCTTTTGACAAAATACACCACCCATTCCTTTTAAAAACAAGAGAGAACATAGAAATAAATGGAGCATTCCTTAAAATAATAAGTAGTATTTATCTAAAACCATTAGCAAGCATTATCTGTAATGTACATAAGCTTAGAAGCCTTCCCAATAAGATTGGGGTAAAGCAAGGATTTCCATTATCACCACAATTATTCAATATAGTAGAAGAACTGATAGCTATAGTAATAAGAAAAGTAAAACAAAATTGAAGGAATTAGAATAGGTAATGAGGAAATTATCACTCTTTATAAATGGTATAATGGTATACTTAGAGGACCAACTAAAAAATTACTTGAAATTATTATATATCATATAATTATATTAATATATATAAATAATGCATGTACATTTGTATGTTTTATGTCAATTATATAAATAACTTTAGGAAGGTAGCAGGATATAAGATAAACCCACATAAATCATTAGCATTTCTTTATATAACCAACAAAACCCAACAGCAAGAGATAGAAAGAGAAATTCCATTTAAAATAACTCTAGATAATATAAAGTACTTGGGAATCTACTGCCAAGATAAACCCAGGAACTATAAACACAATTATAAAACATTTCACAGAAATAAAATCAGATCTAAACAACTGGAAAAATGTCAATTGCCCATTAGTAAGTTGAGCCAATGTAATAAAAATTATGATTCTGCCTAACCTACTTTACTTATTTGGTGCCATGCCAATCAAAGTACCAAAAAATTATTTGATAGGCTAGATAGAAAAAATAACAACAAAATTCATGTGGAAGAACAAAAGGTCAAGAATATCAAGGGAATTAATGAAAAAAATAATACAAAGGAAGGTGACCTCGCAATACCAGATCTCAAACTATATTATAAAGAATTATTCTTCAAAACTAACTGGTACTAAGAAATAAGAGTGATGGATCAGTGGAATAGGTTAGGTACACAAGACAGTAATCAATGACCATAGTAACCAAGTGTTTGATAAACCCAGAGACTCTAGCTTTTGGGATAAGAACTCACTATTTGACAAAAGCTGCTCAGAAAACTTGGAAACAATAGGGCACAAACTAGGTATAGATCAGTATATCATACTGTATACCAAAATAGGGTGAAAATGGATGCATGATTTAAACATAAAAGTTGACACTTTAAAGCAGATTAGAAGAACTGTCAGATCTATGGAGAAGGGAAGAGTTCATGACCAAATGAGATAGCATTATGAAATGTAAAAAATAATTTTGATTACATTAAAAAGGTTTTGCACAAACAAAATCAATGCAACCAGATTAGAAGGGAAGCAGAAAACTGGGAAACAATCTTTATAGCAAGTATCTCTGATAAAGTCCTCATTTCTCAAATATATAGAGAACTGATTCAGATTTATAAGAATACAAGCCATTTCCCAGTTGACAAATGGTCAAAGGATATGAACAGGCAGTTTTCAGATAAAGAAGTCAAAACCATTTATAGACATATGAAGAAGTACCCTATAATTTTTTATTAAAGAAATGTAAATTAAAACAACTCTGAGGTACCACCACACACTCATCAAATTAACTAATTTAACAAAAAAAGGAAGATGATAAATGTTGGGGAAATTGGGACACTAATGCACTGCTGGTAGTATTGTGAACTGATTCAACTATTCTGGAGAGCAATTTGGATTGCCCAAATTGCCCAAAAGGCAACAGAATTGTGCATATCCTTCGATTCAGCAATACTACTATTAGGTCTGTATCCCAAAGAAATCTTAAAAAAAGGGGAAAGGATCTACATATATAAAAAATATTCATAGCAATCATTCTTATGGTCACAAAATATTGGAAATTGAGAGGATGCCCATCAATTGGAAAATGGCTGAACAAGCTGTGGTATATGAGTGTAATGAAATATTATTATGCAATAAGAAATGATGAGCAGGCAGATTTCAGAAAAACCTGCAAAGACTTGTATGAACTGATGCAAAGTAAAATGAGCAGAACTAGGAAAACATTTACAATGATTAACTTCCCTCCTCTCAGCAACATAATGATCCAAGACAAGTACAAAGGACGCATGATGAAAATAATATCTGGATGGACTCTGAATACAGATCAAAGCATACTTTTTTCTAAATAAATTTATTTAATTTTTTACATTCATTTTCACAAGATTTTGGGTTCCAAAATTTTCTCCCCATTTG
>JAQQSK010006525.1:0-14394 GCA_028658325.1 Potorous gilbertii
CTTACCAGAGCTGGGGTCTCCGTCGTCCCTGTTCAGGGCGCCAGCTGTCGCGGGCGGTCTGACCCCCTGTACCCCCCTCCTGGGAGTACCGCTACACCCTCTTCCCCTGCCCACGGGGCTTCGGACGTCTCCGTTCCTCCTCTGGGGATCGGGAGGAGGCAAATACCAGGCAGCGACCCAGAGTGGATAGAGCAGATGTTTATTGTAGAGTGGTCAGCACGCAAATCCCAAATTCCCCCCAGCCACTGCTTTCTCATATACCCTGAGTTTTGCCCTGCCTTTCAGCCCCGTCTCCCTAGCCCTGCATTGCCATGTCTCCTTAGCTCTGCATTACCTCATCCCCTTAGCTCTGCATTACCTCATCCCCTTAGCTCTTTATTGCCACGTCTCCTTAGCTCCTGCATTACCACATCTCCTTAGTTCTGTATTGCCACACCTCCTTAGCTCTGCATTGCCACATCTCCTCTCTCAGGCAGGGTGGTGACTCCGGGCCTAACCGGGCCTCCACAGGATGTCATATTTTTCTAAAACTTTTTCTTCATCTTTTGATATAATCCTATGAGTTTTATTTATATGATCAATTATGCTTATTTTTTCCCTCATATTGAATTAATCATGCATTCCTTCTGATGTTAATAAATTTCACCTGGTCATATATCCTTGTGATATATTGCTCTGTTCTCCTCTGTAGCAGTTTATTTAAATATTTACTTGAATATTCAATAGGTTTGCAGTTTTTTTCTCATTTTTGACTCTTCATGGTTTAGGTATCAAGACTGTATTTGTGTCATAAAAGGAATTGGATAGAACACTTCATTGCCTATTTTGACAAATAATTATATAGTATTTAAATTAATTGGCACACAAACTTTTGGTTTACTTAATTTATAAATTCATGTACACCCTGGAGAGTTTTTCTTAGCAAGCTCATTTATATCCTCTTCAATTTATTTTTTCTAAGATAGGATTATTTACTCTACTTCCTCTTCTGTCAGATTAGGTCATTTATAATAAATAATCATTCATTTAACTTAGATGATCACATTTATTGGCATATAATTGCCCACAATAGCTTCACTAACAAAAGAGAAATAACATTGAAATTTATTTTTATTGTAAAGAGTATATGAATAAATCTAAGAGTTAGTATTATATATGAGATGTGCTAAAAAAAAATTCTTTTCCAATAAAATGAGAGATAAAATAATGTGCCTATATTTTCTGCACTGTTATTTATCATAACTTGAAAATTGCTAGCTATAGAAAAATTAGGGTTAGGAGAAATTGAATAAATAAACTAAGCCATAAAAAAATCAATAAAAAATATTGATGCAATAGCCAATCACCCGAAAAACATTAAGAGTGAGGACTGTTTACTTTCTGATTTTGATCCTTACTGCATAGTGCATTGATTGACTCACAGAAGGAGCTTAAAGTGCTTAATGACTGGTTAAAAAGCAGGAAAATAGTCATTATTAAGCATATGTCAACTTGAAAATATGTCTAATAAATTATTCTAGAAATCAGTCCATAATCATATAACATTCTATATAATTAACAGCCCTTTGGGTAAAAGGGTAGCTGGTATGACTATCAAATTTAAAATGAATATAGGTATAACTATTTCATGCAGACTGTTAGCTTTTCCTTAAAAAGAAAAGATGATTGACTTTGAAATTTGTTTGATCCAGGAAAACAAACCTCAAACTGTTGGCAAAATTTCTTGGTTTTTGTTGGTGTTGTTCAGTGGTTCAGTCATGTCTGAGTCTTTGAGATCTCATGTACAATAGCATGCCAGTCCCTTCTATCTTTCCACTGTCTCTCAAAGTCTTTCCATGTTCATATTACTTGTTTCCATGATAGTATCTGTGTACTCTATCTCATCCTCTGCCATTCCCTTTTCCTTTTCCCTTAAATCTTTTCCAATATCAGGGTCTTTCCAGTGAATCCCATCTTCTCATTATGTGGTGAAAATGCTGAAGTTTCAGCTTTAGTATTTGACTATCCAGTGAATAGCCTGAAATAATTTAATTATTGACTGGTTTGATATTCTTGTTCTCCAAGGAACTCTCAGAAGTTTTCTCAGCACTACAGTTAGAAAATGTTGATTCTGTTGTAGTCAGCTTTTTTTTTGAAGTTCAACTCTCACAGCCATATATTGCTATGGAGGAAAACAAAACAAAACATAGTTTTGATTATATGGATCTTTTCTGACAAGATGATATCTCTGCTTTTTAGTATGCTGCCCAGATTTTGCATAACTTTCCTTTCAAAGAGCATCTTTAAACTTCATGAAGTAACCATCTTCAATAATCTTTGATGACAAGAACATCAATTCTGACACTTCTATTTCTTCTCATTTCATTTGTCTCCTTTCATTTGCCAGGTAGTTATAGGGGTAGTTACTATGATCTTAATTTTTTGATATTAGGTTTAAGGTTAACATTCTCCTTTTTCACTCTTTTCAAGAGACTTCTTAATTTCTCTTCTTTTTTTGCCATCAAGGTGGTATTATCTGCATATCTGAGATTATTGATATTTCTCCCAGGCAAGCTTAATTCCAGTTTTTGATTCATGTATCCTGACATTTTGCATATTATCCTCAGCAAATTAGTTAAACAAGGTGACAATATATAGCCTTTTCCAACTCCATACTCCTTTTCCAACCTTAAAGTCATCAGTTATTCCATGTTCAGTTATAATTTTTGTTTCTTGACTCACATACAGGTTCCTCAGGAGAAAACTTTGGTTATCTGGTACTCGAATTTCTTTGAGGACTTACCATATTTTGTTGTGATTCACATTGTTAAAGGTAACGAAGCAGGATTTTTTTTCTGGTACCATTTTGTTTTGTCTATAACCCAACAAATGTTGACAATTTGGTTTCTAGTTCTTCTGCTTCTTCAAAAGTTAGACTGCTTTTCTGGTAATTCTCAGCTCACCTATTGTTGAAAACTAGTTCATGGAATCTTAAGCATAATATTGCCAGTGTGTGAAATGAGCAGAAATATTCTTTAATTTGGACATTCCTTGGCATTTTCCTTTTTAGGATTGAGACATACACTGATCTTTTTCAAACCAGTGGGTACTGTTATGTTTTCTAAATTTGCTGGCGTAGTGAGTGCAATACTTCAGTGGCATCATCTTAAAATTCTAGCTATGAGTAGGGAACTTACAGTCTCAAGGCAATGTGGCCCTCCAGGTTCTCAAGTGTGGTCCCTTAAAAGAATTTGGTCTGTGAAGTATGGATTCAGTTAAAGGGTCATAGCTGAGGACCTAGAAGGCTATATGTGGTCTCAGGAACGCAAGTTCCCCACTTCTGTTCTATCAGTTGGAATTCAATCAAGTCCACTAGCCTTGTTGATAGCAGTGCTTTCTATTACCCATTTGACTTCATTATTCAGAATGTCACGTTCTAGATCACTAACTACCCCATTGTGGTTATTGTTGATGCTAATCTTTCCTGCATAGTTCTTTTGTGTATTTTTTTCACTTCTTAATCTCCTCTGATTCTGTTAAATCCCTAAGTTTTTTGCCTTTTAAAATGCCCAGGTTTTTTTTTTTGCAAGACTTTCCTTCAAGAGCTTTCTTCTTTCCCAATTCATCATTTTCTTCTATTTCTTTGAATTGCTCGTTTTAGGAAACCTTATCGTTCCTTGATATTCTTTGGAACTTTGCATTCATTTGGGTATATATTTTCCTTTCTTTCTTTGCCTGAATATTTATAAAGCCTTATTGCAAAGTCATTTTATTTTCTTACTCTTCTTTTTTTTGGAACTTTTTTTTTCTTGATACTGCTTTCTGTTCAATATTGTGAACATCTGCCCATATTTTTTCAGGCACTTTATTGACCAGATTTAATCCCTTAAATCTATTCATCAACTCCACTTCTTATTCATAAGGGAGTTTATTTAGGTGATACCATTAGACAATGGTTTCCCCTACTTTATTCAATTTACATCTGAATTTTGCAATAAGAAGCTCATGAAACTGATTTCATCGAGCTTTCCCCACTTTTGGTTGCAGTGTATATAATCAATTTGATTTCTGTATTGATAATGTAGTGATGATGTTCCTTTCCCATGTCACCTCTTTGTTGAAAAATAGAGTTTGTTATGACCCATGAGATATGGCGAATAAAACAAATTTATCTCTGCCATGCTTCATTTTGTACTCCAAAGGAGTACAAAGTAGTACTTCTTATTTCAAATATCTTTTGGTTTCCTAATTTGGCATTCCAGTTTCCTGTGATAAAGTTGACATATTTTTTATTTTGATATTATTTCTAAAAGATAATGTAGATATGATCAATTTGGACCTCTTCAGCATGAGTACGTGGAATGAGAATGAATGGTTTGCCTTAGATTCAAACAGAATTCATTCAGTCGTTATTAAGATTATAACCCAGTACTTCTATTTTTTCTTTTTCCCCTTTTCTTGACTGTGAGAGCTACTCCATTTCTTCCAAGGTGCAAAATGTGATTCTCTGTCAAATGAAATTGCTAACTAATATCTTTGCCAAGAAAACTCCATGGATTGTACTAAAATGATAAATTAGATGATATCAAAAGATGAGCCCCTTGAATTGGAAGTTATCCAACACACTACTGGGAAAGAGCATAGAACAAACTATATATAACCCCAGTACTAATGAATCTGCTGGGCCAAAACCATAAGGAAGCTCAACTGTATAGGTCTCTGGTGACAAAAAGAAAGTCCAGTGCAGTAAAAGTCAATGTTTCCTAGGAAGCTGGAATGTAAGATCTGTGAGTAAACATAAACTAGATGTGGTCAAACAGGAGAAGGAAAGATTAAACGTCAATGCCTTGGTTTTCAGTGAATTCAAAAGCATGGGAATTGAACCGAATTTGGATAATCACTGCATATGACCTTGGCGGCAAGAATCCCTTAGAAGAAACTTCTTGGTAACTTAAGGCATAAAAATTCTATGTATATTCAGGACCTCATAGACTTTTCAAATGCCACATTGCTGTTTGAAAAAAAAATATACCCTTCTAACCAGATATATTTTTGTATGACGTTTGCCAGAACTAAACTTATTACATTACTAAAAATTCTGTCTCTTCAGCTGTGAAGTAAAATCTTTTATAATTATTACTATTAAATAACAGATAGTTTGCAATTTTTGCATTTCATTCCAATCTTGGAACTCAAACACTGCAAGAGTATAAGGGAGGCCAGGCTCACAACAGAGGGATAGTTAACATCTACAGATGGAAAGAAGGTATAATTACTAAAACTAAATAATTGGAAACAGAAACAGATAAATGGTGATCCTACATTTAGCATAAAAAATTAACTTTACAAAGTATAAAATTGAGGGAAAATAAAAAAAGATTATTTAAAAAAAGATTTGGGAATTTTATTGTTTTGAGTGCCTACTAATTTGAGTTGACTAAACAATGTAATAGCCAAGGAAGATATATTCTCTAATAGCAAGAGTTATTTTTATTGTTGTTAATTGTCTTAATTTAATAATGATAGGATTCAAATAGAAATGAGTGTGGGAGAAGTTACTATATTATTATTTTGTTTAAGGTTTGTCAGAATTTGCACAAGTATTTAAAATGATTGCTTTTTTTAGTTGAATAAAGAGAGTTGGATGCTACCTTATTTTTGATTAGTTCAAAGAAAACATTTTCAGAACAGTTCTAGAAAAAAACAAAATGACAGGAATGACATTGAATTGATCTGGTTCTCACAATTTTGACACTTTAATCTTTATATTTTGAGAATCTTTCATGATATTTCTTTCTCTTCATTTCCATTTATATATGTGGGTACACACACACATATATATGCATGCATACGCATACATACATACATACATATGTGTCTGTGTTTTAGCGGTTTTTAGTGAATATTTTTGTTTCCATAAAAATTTGTAGGTCAATATATTTTTTTCTGTTTCTATAGATAAAAGTGTTATTATAGTGCTCTAGAACCAGGACAGTTTATTTGTATATTTCTCAAGTATATATGGGGCTTCTCTTAGTAAAATGGAGATTGATTAACTCTTAGTTGAGAAAGAATACCAAAATGTTGCTCTATAATTCTGGTCATTTTATAACATATTAAATATTTGTAGTATATAATTACATATTTTGAAGTTCCCACTGCTTCCTGGTGAAACCTGAACTGATCAATATACTCAGCTCCATAAAGCATAATGTTTCTGATAGTAAAATAAAATCTTGGTTTTGTGTAAAACTTCTGCATGTTTTATTCATTTTAATGACACTTGTCAACGCACTTTTGAGTACCTTCATGTAGGTACTGATCACGGAAAACCTTTGTATTCCTATCTTAAATCTTAGCTTTGTTATCATTGTAATAGATAGAAAAACAGCTATAAGTTACATTTGTTATATACAATGGTACATGCATACATCCAGTCTATATTAATGTTCTTCAAAGTAGTGAATGCTTATTTCTGAAGTATTTCCATATGTCTGGAACTTTTCTGTGCAACCCAATAACTATCGATTGACTTTAATGTTTCTGGAAAGAGATTATCAGTTTTTCTATAACTGACTTAGGGTTATGTGCATTTTTGTTTGTTTGTTATTGATATCCTATAGATTTCTGTTACATGTTTTCCTAAAAGGAAACAACTAAAAGTTGTTGCAAATGCATATCTTGGGATTGCCATTAAGAAGGCAACAATGGTTCAAATATGGTTATTCAGTTGGGTTTTGACATTGGATTGCCTATAAGAAACCCAATATATACAGGTCCTTTTGGTAATTTTATGTTCTATTTCTAATGTAAGAAATTACAGGACATTTTTGGATAATTATTATATTCATTGGCTAGGATTTGATCATTGGATACAAGCATAAATCATTCATTCTCAAATAATTCAGGATAAACGTTAAAAATTTTATATTTATTAGTTTCAAGTGCCATTACAGTATCATGGAAGAAGGTTTCTCTGCAATGAAGAAATAGTTTAATATATCTATGGTGGATCATATAAACTGATGTTGTCCATACACTTAAAGTGCTTAATGCATTGCTTTGGCCTGTCTCCCATTTTTTCATTAGAAATAATACTAATTTCTATTCTTTAGAGATGATAACAGATTCAGGGATTGGTAGAATTAAAATAATTCTAAACAATATTCCAGAACACTTCCATATTTTATATTTATTGCTCTTGACAATATTGTGTTCATAATGTGTTGTCATTAAATAATACCTTCCATACTGATCAAAGAATAATTTTACAAGATAGTATCTGACCTTCAAACTTCATGGTAATGGGAAAATTATTGTTGGTATTTTCTGACATGCCATTTTGTTCAAAATATAAGAAAAATCTAGAAACATTTCTGGAGACTTTTTATGTATATTATGTTAGTGGATATTTCCATGAATGAAGAATATACAATAAATTTTTGCCTATTAAAAATAGTGAGGAATTTGTCTTAGTTTCAGGTTGGTATATTTCCTAGAATTTAATTTTGCACTTCTTTTGTATTAGTTCATAGCTTATGCCTAGTTATTTTAAATTCTTTATTACAACTCCATTATTTTGTTCCACTATATGAGTCCAGAAAATGTAATTGTGATGGATGAACTAGATCCTGTAACCTGTTATTTTCTGCAAGGGAGGTTTGCAGTATTCTGTGAAGATACTTTCTTGAGTTTTCAAATTACAGTTATTTGCCATTTCACTCTTTTATCCTGAAGGAGTCTTTGCATGGATGGAATTCATTAATTGTATTTCTGAAACACAAGTACAGTGTTATTCATCCTCACCTCTGAATAGAAATATTTCAGTGCATTTATTTTTGTTGTGGACTCTAATATGATATATCATATTGTAAATTGTGATAATGTAACTTTCTCTAATGTCTATAAAGATGTGTGGAGGAAGTACGTTTAAATGCATTCAATTTTTCAAATGTTATTTCTCCTTAGATTTGCAAAAAATATATATCATTAAATGGTCTTAAAATTACACGTCATTTCATTATTTATATTTATTTTAATTACTTTAAATTAGATAATTTCATTGGAGTTTTTCTTGATCTTAAAGTTGTGGTTTCTCTGCTCAAATTAGATAAAATTTTCAATGATCTTCAAAATGATATATAATTAGAATGAGGATACCTCATATATGCCTAGCTTGAAAGAGTAGTTAAAAATGCGTAAGAAGTTTGAATTTTCTTATCAGTGGAAATGAAAATGAGTAGGCAATATCTAAATCACCGTCTGGAAAGGGAGATATTTTTCTCATTCTGTAATTTTCCAAGCAACATGTCAATTGTTTTCTGAGACCACATAAATATGATATGCATGATTTATGAGGTGAAGAAATTGTTTAAATTTCAAAACAGTTAAGTGACCACTCAAAAGTTTTATTCAAAATTTTCTATTGAAGAAATGAAAGATATTCTGTATAATTTAATAATTGAATCTATTGCATAGTTAACCCTATTCTATATTAGTGTCATGTTTTGTATAATTGCTCAAACCACACTGTTCCTTCCCTGAGTTAAGCTCAAGAATGTAACATTTATTTTGAGTAAGTTAGTAAGTTACAAATTCACTTATCATTGCCAAAAGTTATATTATTCAAAATTACATGTTATTGAGTTATTCTGATTACTTTTTGTAATGTTTTACTAATTAGCATATGCCTTGTTCTTTACCATTTTCACTTTAAATTATTTCATAAAAATAGTTTCATGTTCATTGTTATTCCACATTATTTTCTAATCAAAAATTTATGATTATGATTATTTATTACTTTATCATTATTTTATTGATTTTACTTTTATGTATTATGAATTTATTATTATTTATTTATTATTTTTATGTATTTATATGCTCGCTATTCATAAATGTATTTATATCTATTCTGTGATATTCGCAAGAGATAGAAAGATATTAACTTATATGAATATTGTAAATAAGCATATATAGTTATTTTCCCCATCTAGGGCCAAGTATTTGGAATTTCTTCTACTGAATGATGTAGCCTTTATGCCCCAAATTTACAAACCTTAATGCCTTTACTTTCATAATTTTTTATGCTTAAATATGTGTGGGAAACATCTTAGAATAGTCATTTCCACCATTTATGAGCATTGGCAATCCATTTTGATTTATGGGTATACAATTTTGTCTCTGCCATCAGAAAGTTAAATGACTTTTTAATGGTCATAGAGGGAGTCATGATAACATGGTTATAGAGTAGAAGTAAGAATTGAATCAAAGCTCTTTCTGATTCTGAGTCTATCACTATTGCATATTTATTATTGATTTTGTTATTTTTATTGCTGATTTTAGTTTTATATATAGCATTAATGTTTGCAAAGTGTTTTACATATATCATGTTAATATCCTATGCATACCATTTCACTGCTGGGTCATGAGTAGGGTTTGAATATAAAACAAGTTTATTGACCCAAACAGGTAACAGCAAGTCATACTATGGGACTAGAAGATATAAATATATTCTGGAAATCTGTGGGGGGAAATGCAACCTGAAACTCTGTCCTAAGACAAAGTCATTGAAGCTGAATATCCCTACCATAGTCTGGCATTCCTACATTTTTTATTATGGAGATATCTTATCCCAAAAAGGCTTAAATTTCTATCTTTTAAGATTCAGGCTTCTTAGAAAATATGAACTTATTAGAATGCATATCATCTTTCAAGCATTTCAATAGTGTCTGTACTTAACAACTCCCAAAGATCACTCCTCAGATTTTTTTTTTTATTGTTCCAAAAGTTCACCAAATTTCTTTTTTTCTTTTAAATAGTGTATGAGGAGAAAATTTAATATGCATCATTTGAATCCATAAAAGCAGGAATTACAATCAAGTTGTCTAACAAAGCAAAAACAAATATTCAAAAGTAAATAGATACAAATGGGGAAACTACATTATGCAGAAAGAAATCATAGGTAACAAACCAATGCCAATAATAAATTTATATTCTCCAAAAGTTTTAGCATCTAAATTCATAAAGGAAACTTTGCACTTCAAGAAGACATAGATAGTAACATAGTGAGAGGAGACTTCAATATCCCACTATCAGTTTTGGATAAATATAACAGAAAGGTAAACAAAAGGGAAAGAAGAAACTGAACAAATATCTGGAGAAATGAATTAAAAGACTTATGTCTTCTAAATGGGACTGAAAAGAATTTCTTGATATTTCCCATATTTTTTAATATAACATCAAACTTTTACACAAATTAACTGCATACTAGGATATCAAAGTAGATCAAACAAATGTAAAAAGGCAGAAATGTGTAATATATCATTTGTATATAAGTAATAAAATAATAAACAATAAAATAGTAATTTGTTCAGGAACCACAAAAAAAGACAAACCCAAATGGAGAGGTAAGAATTCAATCCTAAATAATGGGTGGATCAAAGAATAAATCATAAAAAATAGATACAATGTGAAAGAAAATGATAACAATGAAACAACATGTCAAAATTTCAGGGATATTCCTAAAGCAGTCAATAGGGGAAAATTAATGAACTGAATAAACATTTTTTTAAAAATTAGAAAGACAATGAACAAGCAAACCAAAAACAAACACAAAAGAGTAGATATTAAAAAATTGGAGAGTAATAAATAAATTGGAAACAAAAAACCATACAAATGATTAATAGAATGAAAAGTTAGTTCTTTGAAAAGACTAATAAAATTGATAAACTCTTCACTAATCTAATTAAAAAGAAGAGAGCAGAAAATCAAATCAATAACATATCAAATGAACAAGGTAAAATCACAAGAAGTAAAAATGATGATCGTAACATACCATGCACAGTCATAGACTGACAAAACTGAGAATACAAAATGACAAAGATGAATAACTTAGAAATATAAAATATCCAAATTGTCAGAAGACCAAATAGAGATCTTAAACAATCCAATCTCAGAAAAGTAAACAGAGCTAGCTGTAAAGGAACTACCAAATTAAAAAAAAAAAACTCTTGATCCTAAAAAAGTCATAGGAAAATTCTTTTTTTAAACTTACTACCTATCCTTCACAAATTATTTTCAAAAATTGAGAAAGAAAGCACCCTACCAGACTTCTTTTATGAGACAAATATAATCCTAATTCCTAAACCAAGTAAAGATAAAACACAGGGAAAAAACTATAAGGCAATATCAGTAATGAATATTAACTCAAAAAATATAAACAAAATATTGTCAAAACAAACTATAGTGATTGATCCAAGAAATAATTCATTATGACTAAGTGGGATTTATCCCAGGGATGGAAAGAATGATTCACCATTAGTAAAACAAAAAGCATAATTTACCATAATAGAAACCAAAAACACATGATCATATCTATAGATGCAGAAAACCATTGTTGGCTAAGTACAACAGTCTTTGTACTTTAAAAAAAAGAAAAACTCCTAGAGGCATAGAGGGACTTCTTTTTAATATAAAAAAGCATCTTAAAAACACTTAATATTGCTTATTAAAATTGCAATGTTACTTATTAGATTTTTCATAATTTTACTGAAAACATGTTTAATTCTTTTGTTTTTATATTTTTCAAGTCCTTTCATTGTCCTTTGGAGGTTAATAATTTACCAGTGAAAGAACGTGCTCCAGAAGAGCTTCAAGAATTGGAGACCATCTTACAGCAAAGGAAGACTGAAGAAACTGAATACAAAGTATGACTTTGAATATTTCTACAATACCTTCTAGTTCTTACAGATTTCAATTGAAATACAATGGAATAGCTGTATAGGGAAGAGTTAACCTTAAGAAAACTGGCTGTGTGATCTGGGCCAAGTCACCTAACTTCTCAGATATCTAGCAACTCTTTAAGATTCTTAAGTTACAGAGGTGACATCTTGTACTGTAGAGAGTTTCCTTACTTGGGAGGTTCCTGTACCAATAAAATCACAAATTCAGTCCATATAATAATGGCTAGCATTTATATACAATTTTAAAGTCTGCAAAGTGCTTTAAATATGTTATCCCATTTGGTCTTCACCACAGCCCAGGGAGGCAGGCCGTGTTAATATCCCTGTTTTACAGAAGAATACAATTAGGAATACAAAGGTAAAATAACTTTCCAGGTGTCACACAGCTAGTAAGTAGCTAAGGATGAATTTGAATTAAGGTCTTTTTGACTCCAGGTCCAAAGTGTTAGCTACTGTTCCACCTAGCTGCCACATCCCATCCAATGAATGATATATACTTGGAAAATATTCATGGCCGTCCTTCACATGAGAGGGTGAACGAATATAGCACATGAATCTTTAACTCTTTCCATAGTAATGGTAAGGAAATACCTTTAGTCATACATACTCTTCTTACAATCAGATCAGCGATAATACATTTTCAAGACAATTGGCCAAGTGTGGAATACATTTTGTTACTGTGAAACAGTGTGTTTCTCTGGGCAAAACCCACTGGCCTATACAAGTTAGAATGCATAGCCATGGTCTCATTAAAATTATTCTCTAGTCACCTACTCTATTTAGCATTGCAAAAGAATGAAGTCAGACCTGGAAAACAGGTTTCAATGTAATATAAGCTACTGAGAGGATGTCAAGCACATTCCCTGTATAGTTTTCTAAAATATAAAATAGGATTATATTTAAATCTACTGCTTGACATACATATCAATCACCATGTGAATTATTATATAAAATGCAAACTAACAAGATATACTTTTTCATGTTTAAGTAAAAAGACTCACCTTAAGATACTTACATGGAAAAGTTATTCAGCCAACTTTGTTCAAAAATAATATACAACTGAATACAAATTTTACTGTTATCAGACATATGTAGTATACAGGTTAAATCTCTTTCTTTTTTTAAATATATACATTTATTTATTTAACTTTTTACCTTCATTTTCACAAGATTTTGGGTTCCAAAATTTTCTCCCCATTTGACCTTACCCCACCCCAGTACACTGAGCATACTAATTTCCCCTACCCCAATCTGCCCTCTCTCCTTTCATCCCTCCCTTCCCTTACCCCATCTTCTCTTTTGTCCTGTAGGGCCAGATAACTTTCTATTCCCCATTACCTGTATTTCTTATTTCCTAGTAGCAAGAACAATACTCAACAGTTTTTGCTAAAACTTTGAGTTCCAACTTCTCCCCATCCCTCCCTCCCCACCCATTCCCTTTGGGAAGGCAGACAATTCAATATAGACCATAACTGTGTAGTTTTGTAAGTGATTTCCATAATAGTCGTGTTGTGTAAGACTAACTATATTTCCGTCCATCCTATTTTGCCCCCCATTGTTGTTATTCACTCTTTTGATCCTGTCCCTCCCCAAGAGTGTTGACTTCCATTGCTCCTTCCTCCCATTGCCTTCCCTTCTATCATCTACCCCACACTGCTTATCTCCTTCTCCCCCACTTTCCTGTATTGTAAGACAGGTTTTCATAACGAAATGAATGTGCATTTTATTCCTTCCATTAGATGAACGTGATGAGAGTAAATTCCATGTTTTTTTTCTCAGCTCTCCTCTTTTTCCCTCCACTAAGAAATCTCCTGCTTGCCTCTTCTATGAGAGATAAATTACCCCATTCCATTTCACCATTTCACCCTCTCTCCTCCCACTACATTTCTCGCTCACCATTTACCTTGATTTCTTTTAAGATATGATCCCATCCTATTCAATTCACTCTGTCCTCTCCATCTCTGTGTGTGCATGCATGTATGTATGCATGTGCATGTGTGCATGTGTGTACATGTGTATGTGCATGTGTGTGTATGTGTGTGTAGTCCCACCCACTACGAGATACTGAAAAATTTCAGGAGTTACAAATAATGTCTTTCCATATAAGGATGTAAACAGTTCAACTTTGGTAAGTCCCTTACGACTTCTCTTTGCTGTTTACTTTTTTATGCTTCTTCTCATTCTTGTGTTTGAAAGTCAAATTTTATTTTCAGCTCTGGTCTTTTCATCAAGAATGATTGAAAGTCCTCCATTTCATTGAAAGACCATATTTTCCCCTGAAGTATTATACTCAGTTTTGCTGGGTAGGTGATTCTTGGTTGTAGACTTAGTTCCTTTGACTTCTGAAAAATCCTATTCCATACCCTTCAATCCCTTAATGTAGAAGATGCTACATCTTGTGTTATCCTGATTGTATTTCCACAATACTGGAATTGTTTCTTTTTGGCTGCTTGAAATATTTTTTCTTTGACCTGGGAACTCTGGAATTTGGCCACAATGTTCCTAGGAGTTTCTCTTTTTGGATCTCTTTCAGGCAGTGATTGGTAGATTCCTTGAATACTTATTTTGCCCTCTGGTTCTTGAATATCAGGGCAGTTTTCCTTGATAATTTCATGAAGGATGATGTCTAGGCTCTTTTTTTGATCATGGCTTTCAGGTAGTCCCATAATTTTTA
>JAQQSK010006526.1:0-14394 GCA_028658325.1 Potorous gilbertii
CATTCTTCTCCTCACTGGCTTTTTGAATCTCTTTTGCCAATTGAGTTAGCTTATTTTTCAAGGTGTTATTGTCTTCAGCATTTTTTTGGGTCCCCTTTATCAAGGTATTGACCCGTTTTTCATGCTTTTCTTGCATCTCTGTCATTTCTTTTCCCAGTTTTTCCTCCACCTGTCTGACTTGAATTTCAAAATCCTTTTTGAGCTCCTCCATGGCCTGAGCCCATGGGATATCTATTTCATGTGTTTGGGGTACAGAGGCCTTGACTTCTATGTCTTTCCCTGATGGTAAGCATTGTTCTTCCTCATCAGAAAGGAATGGAGGAAACATCTGGTCACCAAGAAAGTAACCTTCTATGGTCTTATTTTTTTTTCCTTTTCTGGGCATTTTCCCAGCCAGTTACTTGACTTCTGAGATTTTTCTCCACCCCTGCCTTACCTCCAGATCTGCCCAGCTAGTGTTTGGGGTCTGAGATTCAAATGCAGCTCCCCAGGCTCAGGGCTTTCAACGGCGGGCAGGCTGCTATTCAGGGTAAGATTAAATTCAGGTTCTGAGGTCGGGGCAGGACCGCCTCCCAGGCTCAGTTCCCTCAAGGGATTTATGTGGAGACCTTCAGTAATGGATCTGAGGTGCTGCCTGCTCTGGGAGCCCCTGGCCACCACACTGCCTTTGCCGCTGCCTCCCGAGGAGCCTGAGTTATGGAGACACCCCGCTCCCCTCTCGGCCAGTCCAGAAGGTTCTCTCACTGACCTGCAGTGCCTGTAAGTGGAGGGACCTTTGTGGCTGCTGGAGATTCTGTCCCTGAAGCCTGCTTGGATCTACTCCTCTTGGGGCCACGTGGCTTGGCTCTGCTCTGGGTTCAATGCATGATGGACCTTGGTGCCGGTTTTTCAGGGCTCTTTGGAACAGAAATCTCCTCTACTCCGTTGTTATATGGCTTCCACTGCTCCAGAATTTGTTGGGAGTTCCTTTTAATAGGTAATTTATGGGCTGTGGGTTCGGAGCTAGCATATGTGAATCTTTCTACTCCACCATCTTGGCTTCTCCCCGGAATCCAATATTTTTGCTCTTCAATATATAACAGGCCTGCACAACATATCTTCCATGGGCCATGCGTTGTGCAGGCCTGCTATATAGTGTCCCTAGACCTGTGGTCTTGTAGTGTCACTGCTACTAGATTTTGTGTGAGTCTAATCGTGGCACAACCATACTAAATTGCTTTTCCTTGTTGCTCATAATATTTTATCCTTGAGCTGGGGGTTTCGGAATTTGACTATGATATTCCTGTGGGTTTTCCTTGTAGGATTTCTTTTAGGTGGTGAGCAATGGATTTTTTTTCTATTTCTGCTTTCTCCTGTTGTTCTAATGCTTCAGGACATTTCTTTGATGATTTCTTGTATTATTGTATCAAGATTATTTTTTTCTTTTCGATTATAACTTTCAGGTAGTCCAATTATTCTTATGTTTTCTCTTCTTGAATTCTTCTGCAGATTAGTCGTTTTTCTTATGACATGTTTCATATTCTCTTCTATTTTTTCATTCTTTATATTTTATTTTTTCTTGATCTCTTGTAACTTTGCTGGCTTTCCCTTGCCCAATTATGATTTTCAAGGAGTCATTTTCTTCCTCAAGACGAGCCACAATCTTCTCTATTCTCATAGTAACTCCCTTTGTTGGTTGGATTATTTCTACTTTGCCTGTTCAATTTTTTTGGTAGGTTTGGACTGTTTTTGGTATTAGGTTAGTTTTTGTAATAACCTCTTGTCTTGGGATATGGGGGATGGTGCCTCTTGCCCTAGATCTTCAGTTCTCCCTTCTGACCTGGAACCTAAACCTAGACATTCACTCTCCTATAAGTGTCCCCAGTCAGCAGCGTCTCTGTCCCAGTGCTTCTGCACTCACCAGGCATGTGCTGATTCCTCCTCACCCTTGACAGCCTCACCACAGCACTGCTGCATCTGACATTCCTTGTCAGCAGAGGTTCCCTTGATATTCCCCCAGCTCAGACGCCCAACTCCCCTCACTGTCTCAGGGGTAAAAGTTCCTGTGACTGGGGCCAAAGCAGCCTCCCAACCCAGCTAACTCCAGGGCATACTGCTTTATGTTTAAGTGGACCTACACTGGAGGTGCTTACTCTCCACAGGGACCAAACCTTGCCCTGGGATTTTCTTCAGATATTCTCTGTCCCAGGAGGGACAGTGTTCTGTCCCTACTTGTATTTATTTTAACCACTCTATGTTCTCCCTGAGGGGATATTATTATCTTTTTTTTGTGGAGGAAACCTTGAGAGCTTGAAATTTTTTAACCTACTCTGCCATCTTCCCAGAATCCTCCATTTCTTTTCTTTAACAGCATGAGTAATATCGATCTATGTTTTCCTAACTGCACTCATATTACCTATATCAAATTTCTTGCTATCTCAAGGAGAGGGGAGGAAAAGGAGAGAAAGAGAGAATTTGGAACTCAAATTATTTTTTGAAATATTAAAAAAATTATACGAAAATGGAGAAATATTATTCCTAAATAAAATAAAATATGGATGGGACAGATCCTTGACCAGGTTGGAAGTATAATCTCTCTTGATTCCAGAGACATCTCTTTTAATTATTTTCTTTTTATTCTACATATAGTTTGCTTTCACATACATTTTTCTTGTCATTTCTCTCATTCGATTGTGAGCTCCTTCAGGGTGGAGACTTTTACATCTTTTTCTATCTCCAGTGTTTAGCACTGCTGTAGGCACTGTTGTAGTTTAGCACTTTGTAAGAGAATATGAAACATATTATAATTTTAATTTTAATGTAAACATTAAAAATGTTTATTGAGTAACTGACAACTAAAAAAGAATTGTAAGAATACATCTGGCAAGTCTATCAAAAAAGTTTTAAATTAAAAGGGATGTGGGGAAGAAGCAAGCGGCTGAGAAGTATCCACCAAGCTGCACACCATAGTAAGAAGCTAAAATGAAAAAGACCAGACCTTCATAACTTCACAGCAGACAAAATCTAAGGAAGGAGCCAGAAGTTAAATCTGTGGCCTCAAAGTCTTATACACAAATGTTCAAAGTTTAAAAAATGAGAAAAAAGAATCAGAGGTAGTGATGTAAGGAGGCAAAGCCCATTTCCCAAGTACAGGCAGTTGGTCTTTGAAAGATTAGGACCAATCATGTTAAAAGGGCCAGGGAGTAGGTATTAAACTAATGGTAGAATCAGCCACTCCTTTCTGAGGTGCATCCAAGTTCATTGACTGAAGGAGAAGTCCCAGAGTCAGTGAGTTCAAGTCAGGCAGAAGCCATTGGCCCTATGGGCACCTTAGAAAGAGAGACCCAGGAGGAGGGAAGTCCCAAGGAAAGGAGAGTTCTTTCCACAACTGCCCCTTAAGATGCCTGTTTATGCACAGACATCATAACATGGCAGAATCATAGAGTATAGAAAATAATTCAACTAAACTGATAAAATGATCAACTTTAATGCCCTAGGCAATGTTCTGACCCCATTTCTTGCCCCCATATCTCTATAGGAAGCATGGAATTAGAATCTAGTTGCCTGGGACCAAGGTTGGCCTTTAGAATTCCCCTGGGTTTGACTGCCTTCCGGGGTGATTGTCATTTATATTATTGTCCTAATTTCATATGATGTTGACCTAGTTCCTGCTTATTTCTTTGTGCATTTGGTTACTACAAATTTTCCCACTTTCTCTGAATTCCTCATATCTTCTTATTTCTTACATAGCCCAGGTCTCCTGCACAGACCCACACTCCCATTGAGACATTACTTTGCTGGCTGGATTGGGGCCAAGTATTTGTACATAGACACTCATGAATTTCACCAATCTGGTTTCTGATCTGGAATGAACTTCTCCCAGGAAAGGTCAATCAGAGAAGGCAGGTAATGAAGGCCAACAGAGAGAGGGTTACCTGACAACATCCTGTCCCATGATCCTCCTGCTGAGCCAAATAGAGTATGTACGGTGGATGTTCAGCCCTGCTACTGCTAAGAACAGGGAGTAAGAAAAGAGAAAGGGCCAGGATGTGAAGTGAGGAGCTGGTTACAAATCAGAATGAGAAAGCCAAGAGTGGACATTCACAGGGCAACCATGATAATGACAAGAATGATATTAAATAGTCATCATTTGCACAGTTCCTTAAGGTTTGTGAAGCACATTGTAAAAAAGGATCTCACTGAATCCTCACAACAAGCTTCAGAATCGATGCAATTGTTATTTCCATTTCAGAGATGAGGAAACTGAGACAGATATAGGTTAAGTGACTTATCAAGGTGATGTAGCTGAGGAGTAACTCAGGCCTCCTTGTGGACTCAAGTCTCCTTGACTGCACATCCAATGCTCTATTCATTGAGCCACGTAGAGTCTGCACAAAGTGCAGAAAGTGAGACAGAGAGAGAGAGAGAGAGAGAGAGAGAGAGAGAGAGAGAGAGAGAGGGTTTAATTCACACAAAGAGACATAGGTGAAAGCAAAGGAGTCCGAGAAAGGGAGATCAGACAGAGCAGAGGAAAACCAAGACTTAGCTATGTTAGGAAAGCTATGGTAGGAGACAACATTCAGGAGGAGGGGATAATCAACATGCTTCAGAGAGGTCAAAGAAGAAGAAGAGGACAAAAAAAATCCATAAAAAGACCACTGGTAATCTTGGTGGTTAAACTGGCCTTCTGATCGACCTCTATTGCAACCTGGTGAGGCAAATGCAGCAGGTATTCTCATCCCTACTTTAGAAATGAAGAAACTATGTCTCAGAGTCTTCAACTACCTTAATCTTGGTCACAAAACCGGTAATGCTCAGAGGGGAAACTCAAACACAGTCTACCCTGACCTTCTGGTCAGTCATCTTGCCATCACGTTGCCTGTTATTGTCCTAGGATCTGAACCACAACACATCAGTGAATGTTTCCCAATACATTCCACTGGATTTCAATTAACTCAGCCATGTCAAAGCTACCCATCTTTAACCTGAAGTTGATATTCAACCAATGCATTCTGTATATTCACCTTCGTCATACTTAATCCAGAAAAGTGACACTATTCTATCTCTTTGTTTACAATGAAAACATTTCTCTTTCCTGGAGGTATCTGGGAGCTCCTTTTATGGTTCTTCCTGTCATCACCTTGACTCAGTATCTAGGTTGGAACTCTACTAGGGATCCTCTGGTTATAGGTGCTTCTATTTGGGCATTTAAGTGCCCAAGTTTGGTGATGGTGTATTCCAGCTAGATACTAAACCTTGTGCTGGTTTTTCTTCATCAATTATCTGAAGTATTTTGGCATCCTCAACAGCACACAGACCAAAGATCACTGCCTGCCTACATTGTTTCATCAAACCGAGGAGGAAGGGGAGGGTCCTCACTTGTCTACACAATACATCCTGTGTTTTGTTGCAGTCAATCGACTACTTTCTTCCCTCAGTAGCTCTCTGAAGAATTTTTCTTCTTGGAGCCAGTATCCCAGTCCTGATGGCCTTTGAGGATCTCCTACCTGAAGTTGGAGATAAGGGAAGATTCCAGATCCTTCAGCTTTTTTCTTTTGCTATACCTATAATATTTCTAGCTAGCCATTTTCTGATAGAGAACTTCACTGCTTTTGTTCCCGAGCACCGATGCTGGGTTCACTTCCTTGACAATACCTCGGCTTTGCTCAATGTCAGTGGGAACCTCAATTTTAGTTCTCTTCTACAGCTTTCTATCCCTCTGGATTCCAGCGGGAAACTAGAGAAGTGCCGCCGATTCTTCTGGCCACAGTGGCAGCCCTTGGCTCCAAATGTCACAGGACAAAACCTGAGCCAGCTGGAGACGGAGCCCTGTGTGGATGGCTGGGTCTATGACAAAAACATCTTCATTTCTTCTATTGTGACTGAGGTAAGAGGTTCTCCCTGCTGCTCCTTTCTTATACTACAAAGATTTCATTCTCCCTTTGGAAAGGTATCACTGATTTGACACTTGATTCCCTTGGTGAATGACAGAATTAGATTTCTCTCCTCTGCCATCATTCCAGCTCACAAGTCCTTTTATGATAAAATTTAGTGAGGGATCCCGTGATTTGGTCAAATGCCAAATACCCAATGCAAATAACATTATTCTGCAGATTTTTTTAGGCTTAAAGCACAGACTCATCTGTGAGGGGGGAAAAAGTCAGGGAGACCAAAGCTCCAGAAGCCTTATATGGAATGTGAAATACATAAACAGTATGGTACAATGGAATTTTACAGAAAGCAGAAGGAGAAGGGAAGGACATACATGTTAGAAAGGGGAAGATAAGGATATCTGCATCAGGAAGGTCAGGGTCGAAACTAGCTTGAAATTGTCCCAAGGTTAACTGTACAACTTGTAGGATGGAGGCAGTGTCCTCTTCTTACCATAATGGGGCAAGAAGTCTTTTTTTTCCCATCACCATTTTCTTCTTCATAATGGCAGCAAGATTCTGGAGTACCAAATTCTCTTGCCTCACTTTAAGATCTGGTGCTCTCATCTTCTCTTCCAGTGGGACCTGGTGTGTAACTCTCAGACACTGAAGTTCTTGCCTCAGTCATTATTCCTCATTGGTTGTCTGGTGGGATATCTTACATGGGGCTACCTCTCAGATAGGTGAGTTTGACCTGGACACAGATGTTTATGAAACCCAGGGAATCTAGAAGCATATAGCTTAAAGTTGGAAGATGATACTATAGATCATTTAAGACAACCCACTTATTTGACAAAGGAGGAAATCAAGGCCTATGGAAGTAAAAAGACTTGCAAAAGGTAACATAGCTAGAGTCTAAAGCAGATTTTGAACCAAGGTCTCTTTGCTTTTAAGTCTAGCATTATTTCTGCACATTACCAATTATCCATAAAAAGGGAGAAGAATCAGTGCTAGATTTGGAGCTGTGGATTGAGGTGGGTCTGAAATAGAACCTGTTAGGTTTGTGATGGTTTAAACTTGGGACCGAGATCAGTGAGTCAACAGTCAGACATAAGCATTCCTGAGACTCTTACTATGTGTCAGAAGCTGTGCTAAGGGTTTAGGATAGAAGAACAAAATGTTCTTTCACCTCAAGGAGCTAAGTTTTTGTGGGGGAAACAACATACAAACTACTGTGCACATTCATGAAACATTTGATTGAACAAGATATGGTATATGATTGTGATGGAATACTTTTATGCTATTAGGAGTGACAAGCAGGATCTCTCAGAAAAACTGAGAAAGACTTGCATAAACATCCGACGTAAAGTGAAAAGAACAGAACCAAGAGAACATTGTACACAACAACAGCAATATTTAAATGATCAACTGTGAATGAATTAGCTATTCTCAGGAATACGTTGATCCAAGCCAATTAAAAGGACTTATAATGAAAAATGCTATTCACCTCCAGTGAAAGAACTGATGGGATCTTAATGCAAATCTAAACATGTTATTTTAAATATTTCTTTTATTTTTCTTATTTTTTTGTCTGTGGTCCCATTGACAGCATGACTGATATGGAAGCATTTTTTAGAGTGATTGAATATGTATCAACTATATTGTATTGCTTACTATGTCAGGAAAGGGGGTGGACAAGTGGGGAGGGAGATAAATTGTTACTTAAAATAAAAAAAAACAATGTTAAAATTGTTTTTACATGTAATTGGGAAAAATAAAGTATTACACTAAAAAAATTGAAAAGTGCTTGGGAAGCCCACAAACCAGAGGTGTGAGTCCTTCCTCAACAACCCATACACTCTCATCTGAACTAGCCAAAAGAAGAAAGAATACACAGACAGAGAGTTGGGTTCAGAAATATGCTTCCATTAGTAGGAATAAAAGATAGGAAAGGGGAGTCAGAAGTGGTGGGGAATTAGAGGGTTAATTAAAGAAGAGATTGGTTCTATATACAAAAATATTTACATCTCTTTTTGAGGTGACAAAGAATGAGAATCTAGGGGAGGTCCATAAACTTGGGAAGGGATAAACAAAGTATGGTGCATAAATGTTACTTACCTCTTCCTAGTGCCATGACCAACCAGGATTCTGTAGGACTAATGATGAAAAATGGCAGAGAAGTGGAGTCTGAGTACAGAATGAGATAATTTTTTTTTTTGCATATGGACAATATGGAAATTAGTTTTGATTGACTGTGCATGTTCAAAATGGATTTTATTTTTTTCATGACCTTAACTGTTGGGCAGAGAATGGTAGCTGAACTGGGAGTGTGAAAAGGTGGCTGATTAAAACAAATACAATTAAAAGAGGATAAGGAAATTTAGAAGAGGGGAAAGTTTGGGGATATCAATATTGAGATCAGTTTTGAATATGTTGAGTTTAAGACATCTATAACATATCATTTTGAGATACTCAATGGGCAGCTGGAGACACAATCCTGGCAGGCAGAAGAGAAGTTCGACTGAGAATAATCTGCATAGAGGAGATCATTCATGGCAGTTAATGAAATCACAAGTGTAATAGTATAGAGGAAGTGGACACAGCCTAGGGGGCACCCTGGTTAATGGCCATGACATGGATGAAGATCCAGCAAAGAAGCCTGAAGCAGACTGTCAGACAGGGAGGAGAACCAGAAAAAAGTGATGTCATGAAAACCTAAACAGGATGGAATATCAAGGAGGAGTGATCAACAGTGCCAAAGTCTGCAGAGAGGTCAAGGTGAATGAGACTTGAAGAAAAAGCCACAGGATTGGGAAGTGAAGAAACCATTGGGAGCTTTGGAGAGAGTAATGTTTCCTTGAAATGATCAATAATGTTTTTCTTGAAGAGTCAGAAGCCAGACTGGAGCGTGAAGATAAGAGTGAGAAATGGAGGAGGCTCAGCTGACCTGTGCCCACTACCCCCAGATTCTCGAGTTCCAGTCTCAGACCCAACCAGTTCCAGTCATCACGGACTTCCAAATCCCCGCGGCCCGCTCCTGGGACGACTTCTCCTCGGGCTCGGATCGTTTTGTGTGCCCCAACTTCAAGGTCATTTCCAAATGGAACAACCAAGTTCTACTACCAGACCAACTACTTGGTGGTTGCAGCCATAGTGATCTCCATCATGGGCTTCCTGAGTCCCTTCAACATGATTCTGAGGGGCACGGTGGTGGTGCTGGTGGTCCCAGGCTTCGTCTGGGCTGCCCAGAATAAAGATTTCCTTCGCTACCAGAAAAAGCAGTACCCTATCACCTTTGACACGTTGGTCATGCTGTTCAGTTACTTCCTCATCTCCTTCTTTGGTGGGGTCATGGCCTTCGTGTCTGGAATCAAGTTTCCTCTGTTGCTGATGTTCATCCATGCTTCTTTAAGGCTTCGGAATATCAAGAACAAATTGGAGAATAAAATGGAAGGGATAGGCTTGAAGAGAACCCCCATGGGCATCATAGTTGATGCTCTGGGACAGCAGGAAGACAGCTTCAATAAATTCGCTGATTCTGTCAGTAAAGGAAAAGAATGAGTGTCTGTAGCCCGATGATGTTCACCAAATTCATGGCAGGAACAGTTTTTTTCTTTGCTCCTGTTCAGGACTCGCGTCCCGTTTGTGTGTATGAAATGCGAGGTGCCCATAGAGAGAGCCCTACTAAGACTTAACTAGGTGGTAAAATGTGGGTAGGCCAACTACATCCAACTCTTGACTTTATGGAGAGGAGAAGAACTCAACCAAAAGTCACTCACCTTCCTATTATGTCCTAAGACATTTTTAGTCTTTTGGTCTGTACTTATTTAGACAAACTGAGCAAAATCTATGTTTCTTCATGGGGATAAAATAACCTTTGATTCTTTGTTATAATGAACGTATTTCTATGTATTGATCAGTGTTAATAATGTCTATACAATGATAAATATTGTTTATGTCTTAAAGGAGTCCAAAACAGCCTTAAGAAATAAACACAAATATGGAGGTACATACAGGTTAATAGAAATGTCTGTTAATTAGAACAGATGATACAAGACATACCTCTTCCCCTCCCCCTCCAAATCCTTTTAAGAACTTAGTTCATGTATTGTCACAACAAGCTTATGCTACAAAATGAGCATGAATGTTGCCTTTATTAAAGAAGGCAGCTGTATAACCTGTGTCACACTTGACTAGATGTATTAACAAATCTTGAGTTCTACTGAGTACTATTTATATTACTCATATAACTTTTTGTTGTGGTGGTTCTAGGAAAGATGGTGGAAAACTCATGTCAATAATTGGTTCTTGTTCATTTGGTTTACTTTTCCCCTTACCTTCTAATTGTACTATTTGGAACGCAGTGAAATAAATATTCTGGATAGATAATTCAAAAAATAAAAGAAAGGAAATGGAGGAATCCATTAATCATAGACTTGACATGCTCAAGGAGTTTATCCACAAACAGGAGAAAAGATCTGGGATAGGAACTATTAGGAGTAGAGGGATCAAGGGAGAACTTTTGGAGGGTGAAGGAGACATGGTAACCCTCATGATTAAGAGGGTTAAGATTTGTTCATAGAAAGCAGGAAGCAGCCAGTGGATAAGGAGAGATTAAAGATAAGTGTGTGTGTGTGTGTGTGTGTGTGTGTGTGTGTGTGTGTGTGTAATCTACTGGAGGTAATCTAGTACAACCCTCTCATTTAATGGATGGAATGGTTAAGTGATGCCTCCTTATTTGCCCAGAATGCAAATAACAAGCAGTGGAATCAAAATTAGGGCCCAGGTCATGTGACTTCAAAATCATCATTCTTTCCATCTATACTGATGGGTCTTTTTTTCCCCTGGGAAAGCTTAGTATCATTCAAAGAATTTAGCAATTCAAACAAGCATTTGTTAAGTACCTACTGTGTGCAATATAGGGTACTAGATATTAGGTGACAATACCATATATGACTTTTCATTTGGGGTGTGTGATCTTTTCCTTCATATAACCTTATAAGAGGAAGGAATGATTCAATGGTCAGTCATTCACCCTGCCCCACCCAGAGATGCTATAGGCTCCAACAAAGTGCTGTATGCCCTGATATTCTCATCCAGTGAGAACAGCTCTGAGGAATCAATCAATCAAAGGTACAGCCTGCATGTAAAAAAGTTTCAAATCAATTTGGAAGGAGTGAAAACCACTAGATGGAATGAGATTATGCTACAGAGGCAGCTAGTTGCTTACAGTGAATAGAATGTTGGGCCTAGAGGCAAGAGAATATAAATTCAAATTTGGCCTTAGATGTATGCTCTTGGGCAAGTCACTTGACTTTTGTCTGCCTCTTTTACCTCAATTATAAAGTAAGGGTAATTATAGCATCTACCTCACAGCATTATTGTGAAGATCAAGTGAAATGACTGGCTATTCTTGGTGGCTATTACACATGGCTTTCAAGAATCAAGGATATTGTTAAGAGGGAGGATACTATATCTGACACTCCCAGGAGGGACCTTGTAGTCACTTAACTCCCTGGGCCTCAGTTTCCTCTTTTATAAAATGAGGAGGTTGTAATAGACAATCCTAAGGCCCCTTACACACTCAGATCTATGATCATTTGACATCTGCATTAGCAAGTTTGTTGGAGAGCCTTTCACTTAGTCGGAGCTAAATAACAATGTGTTATTTAATTTAGCTGAATTTCGCTGAATGGAAAGCTCAGCTAAGGCCAATGACTAATGGCATCTGTACCCTGGGTCCTGGCAAAGGAAGGCACATGGGGAAAGGGTGAATGATCAGGTCTGATGTCCACAAGGTTATCAGGGGTGTGCTGGGTGGAGAGATACATTATGCCTCAGCCCTGAGGTCACACCCATCTGGTTTCCCATGATTCAGGTTTGGGCGAAAATGGATGCTACTTCCAAGTTATCTCATGGTGGCTGCCTCCAGCACTGGGGCTGCTTTTGCCCAGTCATTCCCTGTTTACTGCTGTTGTCGCTTCCTGCTTGGGTCTTCAGTAGCAGGAGTCATACTTGGCAGTGTAACCCTCAGTAAGTCTTCCTTGTGGGACTTCTTCAGCACTTACATTTTTCTTGGAGATTTCACCTTTGACTGAAATTAATTCTGTGTTGGGGTTTCATTTCAGTCCAGGAATGGACCACCAGTCAGCACCGACCTCTGCTAACAGTCATTTATTCCGTGTACTTCAGCCTGGGATATCTGTTTCTTGGGGTTGTGGCCTATGGCATCCAGGAATGGCGCAAACTCCAGCTGGCAATGTCTGTTCCCTTCTTTGGCTTCTTCCTGACTTCTTGGTAAGTACCCCCAGAGCTCTTGTTCTCTCTCTGAGAGACTGCAGATGGAGGGTGAAGAATTCCAAGCTTCTTTATAGAAAAAGGTCATTTCATGATGTTTCAAATCTAGTAAGAAGATGGTTATGTTTCCCCTCAGGGTCTTGGATGCCAGTCAGGAGTCTAGATATTAAGACTTTGTTTTTAAAGGAAGCTTCCCTTAAAATAGAATCTCAGAAGTGGAAAGAACATCAGATGCCATTGAGTACAATATAGACCTGAAGAAGAATTCTTTCTACAACACTTCCGGAAAGAAAATTGACTGTTCACATCCCTTTATCACTTGTTCATTGGGGAATAGTTCTTGTTCTTATGCTTGTATCCATTGCCTGTATACTGTGGATAACAAATGAATGATAACAGATGTATGAATCTGGATAACTGAGGTATTTGCTATGAAGGTTGTTTTCCTTACTGGCAGCAACTTGTTACAATGACTTTGTGCAAAAACTTTTGAATTATATGTAACTAAAACAAATTTATATTTTTTCTTTAATGATTCTCTCCAGACATTGTTAGGTTAAAATCTTCTCTCATCATCATCAGCAGCAGCACAGTGCCTGGCACATAGTAAGCATATAACAAATGCGTATCTGTTTATTGAAGATAAAGTTAAAAGAATTACACTCCAAAAGTTCTCTCCACCATCTTTCTGTCTTCTCCATGCTTCCCTCCAGATATGATGGGAAAATATTCTCTTCAATTTCTCTCAAATTCTCCCACTTAGTAGTTTTTCTCTAGACTCACTCCTCCAAATTACCATCCTAATGCTTCTTCAAAAAATAACACTTGAACCCTGTTCAACAAGAAAGCCATTTCTCTGAATTTTATTTTTGTCTTCCACATAGTTTATTTCATAGATGTCACAAATCAGAATTAAATTGACATACTGTTCTCTCCCTGACTATCTCTTATGATGACAATTGCAATTCTTATTTCACATCATCTTCTCTGTGGTTAAAGAAACAATTACCGTTTCTATAGCCTCTGTAGAAGAGGCTTTTAAAATGATCTCTCATGAATCCTTTGAAGGTTGTCCATAAATACCACTGGAGGACTATCTCTCTGGCAACCTGTTGGCACGATGTTGGTCCCCATGCATGATGCAGGATGCCCACAGTTTATCCCTCACTGAAGTTGCATAACTTTCCTAGTGATACCTTTTGGATCAGCTCTTTAGTCTGTGCTCACCATGAATTTCTCCATTGATATTTAGGGGACTCATAACGTCAATTCTTAAGATATTGTGGTAGTCTATATTTTGTGTAGCATCCTGGGAAGATGAGAAAGAAGTTAGGTTGGTAGAAGAACTTTTACTCTTACAGATTTTGAAAATTGATTCCATTTTTACCCTGGAGGCAATTCAAAAATAAGTATTCATGAACGTAATTCTGGTGTCAAGCAATAGGAGGGTCAAGAAGATTCTGACTTTTTAATGAATGGTGACAAGACTAGAGGGTCGGGTAGAGCAGACACTTTAGGGGGTGAATGAGTGTTTGCAGAGCTAGGAGTATCAGGAGAATATGGAATTTAGGTATTTTCTCTATTTACTTTTTTTTAAAAATAAGTTTGATGCATTTCATTTTTAATTTCATCTCCTTCTTCCAAACTTAGAACTGTATCATACTTTGCAATGTACTTTGTAATGCCCAATAAATCACTGAGCTGTTATGATTGGTGACAAACACTCTACTAGGCTATGGACACAAATACCCAAGTTAACAGGCCCAAATTTCAAGGAGCTAGCTAAGAATAACAGAGGAGCTAATAGGTACATATAAAAAGAGTGGTAATATAGAGAAAATCATCATGGACATGGACAAGGTATAGAAAACAACATGTGGATTCTCGTTTGTTGATTACTCCTTCAGATCAGATGCCAAAAATGCCAGAAAGTACTTGAATGAAACTCACCAGGGAAATAAAATCATGTGCACAGACAGGGATACAAGTTTCTCAGAGGGTAGACAGAACAGATATGGATGGTTGGTGGCCAGGTACCAGACGAGAATCAGAAAGATTATTACTATTTTTTTTGATAGGCAGATTTTAATCAAGCTGATTTTTTAAAATAAATTTATTTATTTAACTTTTCACATTCATTTTCACAAAATTTTGGGTTCCAAAATTTTCTCCTCATTTGTCCCCTCCCCCCTCCCCAATACACTGAGCATTCTAATTACCCATATCACCAATCTGCCCTCTCTTCTAT
>JAQQSK010006527.1:0-12500 GCA_028658325.1 Potorous gilbertii
GTTTTTTTCCCTTTTCTGGGCATTTTCCCAGCCAGTTACTTGACTTCTGAGAGTCATCTCCACACCCTGGCCCAGATCCACCCAGCTAGTGCTTGGGGTCTGAGATTCAAATGCTCCCAGCCAGTTACTTGACTTCTGAGAGTCCTCTCCATCCCAGCCTAGGTCCGGCCAGCTAGTGCTTGGGGTCTGAGATTCAAATGCTGCTCCCCAGCCTCAGGGCTTTTGGCGGCAGGCCTGACTGCTCTTCAGTGGGAGCTTATCTGCTGGTTCTCAGATGGGGGCAGGGCCGCCTCTCAGGCTCAGTTCCCTCAGGGGTTTATGCAGAGACCTTTTGTAATGGAGCTGCTGTGGAACTCCTGCCTGCTCTTCGAGCCTCTGGCCAAGCTGCCTCTGCCTCTGGCCAAGCTGCCTCTGCCTCTGCTGAAGTGGCGGCCTCCCGAGGGGGTCCGAGTCCCGGAGATACCGCGCTCCCCTCTCAGCCTGTCTTTCTCACTGACCTGTGCATCTGTGGGTGGAGGGACCTTCGCGGCCGCCCGGAGATTCAGGTCCCTGAAGCCTGCTGGGATCTGCTTGGTCCTCTCAGTGTGGTGTGCCCGGGGCAGGGGGAGGGGAGGGCTCCTCTCCCATCTGGGGCTCGATGGACCCCTGGGGTCGGTTTTTCAGGGCTCTCTGCAATAGAAATCTCCTTCACTGTGTTTCTGCGTGGCTTCCACTGTTCCAGAATTTGTCAGGAGTTCTTTTTAGAGGAAATCCATGGGCTGTGGGTTCGAACCTAGCAAATGTAAGTCTTTCTACTCTGCCATCTTGGCTCTGCCCCCTACAAATACTTTTATCACTTTCCATTTGCTACATGTAGAGAGTTCAGTATCCATTATGGGAATTAAGGCATTTGATTTCAATTCCTAACACAGTGCTTTGCATATAGTGGGAACTTGATAAATTTTATTAGATGCTTCTTATATTTAAGATAAAATTAAAATTTTAATTATTTTTTAAGTCTACAGTACAAGTTAAAATAAAATTATTTTCTGCCAATTTTCTAACATAAAATGTACAACAGTCTGCTTGATTCTAATATTTCACAGTTTGTAGGGACAGAGGAGAAAAGAGAATCCTCCACTTTTTCAGATTCATCCATTTATTGAGTCTGATGCCCACATGCCAAAAAGAATTGAAAGATTTTTGATAGAAGGCATGTGTAATATAAAACCAATGTGTGTATTCCTGAGGTCAGAGTTGGGAGAGCAGTTCAGGTGACAATTTTCTTTTAACCAATGGGAACTTTATTATGTGAAAGCTTCACAGGTCTCAGATAAGTGAGGAACTACAAAAAGGTTGTATTTGGAAGGACTAGGCTTATATAGACAGAAAACCTCTGGATGTTCAGGATGATGTAGTTTTAAGGTTTTATAATGGTCAAAGATGAAAGACAAGGGAAAATTTTTGACACAGGATGAGGGAGATGGTTGCTTACAAGATAAGAAGGAATTTATAACCCAGAGTGAGGGGAAAAGAACATTAGGATGCCCTCAAGTTACAGGATCTCAAGACTGAAGGGTCTGCAGAATGAACACCAACTGCCCCCCCCACACCCAGGAGAGTCTTCACAAAATACTGGAAAAGCAACCTTTAGCATTTTTTTTAACCCTTAAGACACAGCATGCTATATCTACATCAATAGTGAGGACATTATATTTCTATCTTATACAAATCTTTCTACATTATTCTGAATCAACAAGCTGTATAATCCAAGTTAAAATTATTAGTTAAAAATCTAAATATATTTGTTAAACAGATATCATAATTGGCAGATAAGAGAAAAATGTATTAGTTATTCAATTTTTCATTTTAACAGTGTTACTCTAGCTTTTTGACACAGTGATGAGCTGTTGTATTTCTAGAATATATAAAATAATCAGTATTTGCCAAATAGATGGCTTTGACATCACTCTAAGATACACATAAATTATGTTAAACTTTTCAATTTCTAATTAGCAAACTGATGCACAGATCTGATTAGCCAGTTTTATAAATTGATTTTTTTTTTTATTCAAAGTTCAGGAGATTCTGATGTTTAGTTCACTTTTCTACCTTTTAGTTCTTTTATTGCTTATGTAAAGTCAACAAACATTTTGTTAGCTCTTAGGGCCAGGCATAGTGCTAAACCCTGGGAATATCAATAGAGGCTGAGAGAATGACAGTCACAATCCTCAGGGATCTTGCATTCTAATGGAGGAAGGATAATACTTAAAAGGAAGTAGAAACTGGAGAGTTGGGGAAAGTTACTCATGCTGAAACATAGAAATGAAAATCTGGGGAATCAAGGGTAGAATCCAGAGAAGAATGAAGACACGGCTGACCTGGACCCTTTCCTAAAAGGTTCTGGGAGAAGTCAGACCATCACAAGAGGGAGCCCTGGAAGAATGAACTTCCAGACTGTAAAGGCCAGGGTTGAACTGAGGAGGCTTCCATGGCATGGTAAGAAAAAAAAAAACGTTAATAGGGTAAGACATGAAGCCCAGAAAGGAAATATACTGGTAGCTTCTGAAAATGCATATCCAATATATTACCTATAGAAATTTCTTATAACCATGAAGTTTCTGTCAGGGAATTTGTGCTTCAAATGTAGTTTATGCTATGATATTTGTGAAATTTGAGGCAGTGTGGCATAATGGATAGAGCTGGGAAAACCTGAGTTCAATTCATGCCTTTGGCACATACTGACTGTGTGACCCTAAATAAGTCGTAGGGTCATAGACTTAGAGCTAGAAGGAACCTCAAGAAAGGTCCTCTATGCCAACCCCTCACTCCTCTGAATTCAAATCCTCATTCTTGAAACTAAGGTCCAAGGATCTTAAATCATTTTATCTCTTTCAATAGCCAAAGACAACTCTGTAAGACTTGAAATTTGCAGAAATTAAAGGACTAAAGGGATTTCTTCATTCTGGAGATTCTTACACCAATGAAATCACAGGTCCAAGCCTAATTAATTAATCAATCAAAACATCTGAGATATTTAAAATAACTCAACTGCATATAATATTTGATTTTAATTCACAACACTAGAAAAAATGATTTTTCTTAATCAATTAATTGAGAGGAAAATAACTCACAATCTTTTCTAATAAACGATAATATTTTCCTGACATAACTACTATTCCAAAGAAGTGTGAAAGGGATAAGGGACATTCAAATAAATGATGATGGTAAGTGTGATGTAATCTGGGTTTTTCATTGAGGAGAACAAATATATTCATAATACAAATTTCAAACAGAATTTATGCAAACACAAACATCCTAAAGATAAATTTCTTACATAAAGTTCTTTATACGCCAACTGAAGATGTTTATTTCAGTTCAGACTCTTTCTTTGGATTTACTCCTCATTATCATCAGAAAAATCACCTGCTTTGGAGAGCCTTTGAAACTATTTTGATTTCTTGGTCTACAAGACATATGGAAATGGCCCTAAGTGGTAAAATAATTATAATGAGTTTTTATCCATTCTTAGAGCAAAAATTCAATTTTAAAATTTCTTTGTGTTGATAGGCTGAAGCTGTTTTGATCCAGAAAAAGTAATCTAATATGAAAACTTAATTCTTTTAAAAAAAATAGATTGATCTTTCTTCCATTATTCTAACTAAAAGTTTGATTCGAGAGCACTACTTTCATGAAATTGAGGTTAATCCCTGGTGGGTGCTCACTTTTCCGTTAACTGTCAGTCTTTTGCTGGGAATCTTCTGAACGGTCCCATTTCTCCATTAAGATGAATCTAGTCCAAGAGTAGACAGTTTTTCGGAGTGACCTGCCACATCTTGATTAATTTATTCACTCCTACACAGCTCTCTTCATAGATGAGAAAAAGGTGTCAGTCCCCTACGGAGAAGTATTAGCAGCATTGGCCTGGCCCCTGATCATTAGCCTGTGCCTTTAAGGTGGGTGGAAAGCTTTCCTTTTTCTGATTGTACATGATTGGAATTGTAAAGAGCACAAAACATTTCTGCATTCATGGGTTGCCCAGAAAAAATAGGGCACCCTCTCGTTGATGTTTTATTCATTAAAAAAAGAATCCTTCCTTATTATTAGATCCACCAGAGTTCAAAGATAGAGGCAGTGTGGTACAATCAAGAGAGTGCTGGATTTAGACTCAGAAATAACTGAATTCAAATCCTACCCCTAATACTTATTCCAACATAATTCATGTTAAGTCATTAATCTTCTCCTGGTGAAGGAAGAAGTATATGAGCTAAGTTTGAAAGGCAGTCGTAGAAACTAAGAAGCAGATTAAAATACAATTGGGAAAAGTTTAACAAAATATATACATCATAGATAATGTCAACTTAACGTGTGGTTTTCTAAGTCAATAAGTGACCTGATAGGGATAGCTTCCTTCAAGTTCCAATTAGTCTCTCTGGGACTCAGTTTCCTCAACTGTAACAAGAATGGGAAGACGAGAATTTCTCTAAGGTTCCATAAAGTCCATAAGTATATAATGCTTTAAAATTAAAGCACTGCAAATATAAATTATCCCTACCTTAAGCCATATGTCTAAACATTGCAGACAATTTTAAGTCAACTCGGTTTTTTGGGGATGGGACTGATAATCCACTTTTAAATGCGGTGGAATAAATTCAATAGTTGCAGAAGAGGAAGTAATGTACAGCATGTTAGAAAAAGAACCAGAGACTCTTGGATTCAAGCATTGTCTCCTACACTTACTTACTAGGCATGGAAGTAGGAGCAATTCACAGCTACTCTTAAGTATCAGTTTCCTGAACTATAAAATGACAATGACACTTTAACTACCCTGCAAGATAGCTAGAAGGAACATGCTTGTGATTCTGTAAATAAAATGCTTTGGAGCAACCACAATATGGAAAGAGTCCTGGATTTTAAATCATAACACTAGGTTTTGAGATCCAGCTTGACCCCTTGATAGCTTGGACAAGCCATTCGATCTCTGCAAACTTTGGTTTTCTTGCCTATGAAATACCCCCCTATTTCTCCCAAGACTGATTTCTAAAGCATTTAGTGCTATTAAAATGTCAGCTATTAAACTTTTAGACCAGACCTTGTTCCCTATACTTCTCAGTGTAGAGAATTCCCAATGAAGAAAAACATTTTGTGTACCTTACAGTCTTAGAAAATTATCTAGAAACACTGACAGTATAAGTAATGTGCCTAGGGTTCCACAGTCAATATGGGGTAGTAGAGGTCAGATCTTCTTGCCTCGAAGACGGCTCTAAAGTTTATAATTATCAACGACTGTTAGATACAATTAAACCAAGTCACCATATAAACAGGAACAACCTTTGTGACAGAGATAACCAGCATATACTAATGCGACTAAGTGTCAATGGATGCTGCTTCATCCACTGAAGCCTCCATTTGAAGCTATCCGGGTTTGTTTTCTAATATAATAGTACCTTATGGTGCTAACAGTGCATCTAGAAGTTGTTTGTAATGCACTACCATGCCTGTCTCTACCCCCAGAAAACCTTTAGCAAGAATATCTCCAGGGGTTTATGACAACTTCCATTCCCTCTTGCAGAATAGAAAACCACTATATGTAATAATGCATTTCCTGGGAGGGAAAATATTCTTGAAAGCAAAAAGAGAAAATAGTTTGGATGATTTAGCTATTTGCTTTCCAGTCTATTGTGCTCCAACTGATAAACAGAGGGACTTTTTTTTGTAACTACCCTGATTACCAGCTCTTGCCATAGATTCTTTATAAATAGAAGCAGCGAGTAAGCCTTTGCCATGTGTTCTGGGCAGTGCTGGCGGGAGCTATTAAAAATAGAAATAGTCACATATTCATATAAAACACATTTTCTTTCCTCATTTTTAGTTTAGTGACTTTCTGGTTTTATGGAATTCACTGCAATTGAGGAAATTATCATTCTTGCCTTTATAGGACTATGTAGAAAATAATTTTGTAATTCTCCAGGAAGCACAATGGTTTCCTTTTCATGTGGCATTCACTTTCTATGAATGGGATTGTGTTGTGGTAGGTAGTTGGAGTCGCTACCCTGCTAGGAAAGTTTTGAATTCAAGTTTGAATATTTTAATCCCTTCAAGTTACTTGGAAAAATCATCCTCACTTCTATCCTTTTTCCTTCAGAAGTAGCTCTTGATTTTCACAGATTTTTATGGCAAAGGAAAGGACCAGCAATTGAACTTAAATGATTTGGATTTCTGGAAAAGTCTAGGAAAAAGTTAATGGACATTTTTGAATATTGACCTTCATGTTAGCTGTAATAGTAATACATTGATTGGAGATTCTTTCCTTTTCTGAAAGTTAGATTGTTAGCAGGTTTGGCAGAGAGCCATACTGAATGATATTGCTTTTTTTTTTCTTTTTTTTGGCATGGGATTTCAAGTTGGGGGCATTAGGTAACCCCTAGGTTTCCAGACTGATTGCATTTATCTATATTTCAAATATAAAGGAATTGACATGCTGAAAAGTAATTGCTCTGTTGCCACAGGGAAAGAGATTAAGAGAACTGTAAGTGAAGGAGAAGTGCCTGGGTAGTAATCCCTTTTATTGTGTATTGAAGGAAAAAATGAATCTTTCTTCTACCAAAAAAAAAAAAAAAAAGAAACATACTATGAACCACAGAGTCAAAGGACTTGGGGCAATATGCTTAGAAGCTAACGAATCAGAAAGTTTCTCTTCTCCTTAGGGTCTGATTACCTCTTTAAAATCTATATCTTTGCCAAAACTAAGGTCCATAATTGATAACAGTTACTAAACTACAATGGAAGGGGGGAAAAAAGCAAACAAATAAAAAAACAGCATGATACCTGGCCTTAAGCTGCTTCCCTTCTAACGTAGCAGAAAACATGGAAACAGCTTTGAGATAAGATATAAGTGGGATACTTGGAAATTAATCTTAAAGGCAAAAGCCTTGGGGATATTTGGGGTAGATTTGCCTCCTAAAGAAAAAGAAAGAGCTGAGTATTAAAGGCAAGTCTCAGAAGCTAGCTGGAAGATTAAAATGTAATTGGGAAATGTCTAACTATAAAAAGCATGATAGAGACAGTTGAATTGGGAGTAGTTTCCACAGAAGAGACTAAGATTAAGGAGGACTCGGTAGGCTTCTTTGAGAGGATGAGACTAGTTGAGATTCAAAGAAAGACAGAAACTAGGAAGAGGATATGAGGAAGAAAATTGTTAGCATGGGGCACAGCCAATGAAAATGCTAAGAGTCTAGATATGGTGTACTGAGAGGAAGAAAATAAAGAAGTCAATTTCACTGGATTGCAGAGTACGTTGAGAAGAAAAAAATGTAAGAAAACTGAAATAATAGGAAAGGGTCAGATTTTCAACGGCTTTAAAAGCCAAATAGGATTGGTTTTTTCTGGAGATGATAGGGGCCACTCAGTTTTTCATCTGCTAGAAGCAATGAGTTTAAAGGAAGAGAGAGAAAAAAAGATTCACTTAGTGGTCAGAAACAAGAAATGGCCAGCTTTAGAAGCTAATTCTAGAAAATGGAGAAGAGATAGTTTTAAGGGGTATCTACCCTTCAGGATATGAAAGGACATATATTTTCAAGGTATCTTTTTATTTTTTACTCCATACATTTTTAATTTTTAATATAATATAATTTTAATTTATTTGAAAAATGAAGTGCCTAATGATCCTAAAATCACTTCTCACCAGGTCAAAATTTGATTGGAGGAGTTCCCAAGATCGAATGTGGATTTTATTGGGTTGTCACAGCAAGAAGTAACATTGTGTAGACACCTGAAATTTCAAAAGGTGATGAAAACCCAATCCCTCTTCACAAGACAGTAGATCTAGATTGCAGTACAGGTAAGAATCAAAAGAAGTAGTAGGGAAAGATTTCACTCCAGGGAAGGGCTCTAGTAGTATCTTTTTTTCTGCACTAGAATTAATACCTGAGTTTGTTAGAACTAAAATTAACAGTGAATTTAAACTAATGATTAAGAATATTTTATATTTTCTTTGAGCCCTGATAAAGTATTTTGAATGCATTTTATTTTAAAATTCCTTATAAAATCCACTTGTCTTTTTTATCTAAAAAAGAATTTCTTTGTAAATTCTTTTCTATTCAGATGATGACATATTTTGTAATGTTCTTTCCCAAATGAGTTTAGTCACATGGTTATTTTCCTTTCATTTCAGTCAAGTGACATTGAATATAGATTAATGTAAGTCACTATGGAATTCTAAATCTAAAAAATTGATATTTTTTAAAAGACAAAATGTTAACTTACTTGGAAATTCTGCTACTCCATGATCTTGAATAAAATTAGAGCCCTATTTTAAATGAATCTAGACATACGCTTTTATGAAACTTTTTTTAATTGCAGATTTAAACAATATACAAAGAATTTCACTTTTATTCATCATTCACCATGTTGTTAAAGCCATTTAAAATGTGACAAGTTTCTAAGTATAATGGAAGGAGTAAAAATTGCTCAGTGAAGTCAATGGTGGCAGAACAAACCTTTTTCTTAACCAATTAAGCAGGTCAAAAGGTACAAAATTAAGTGTTATCACTTATTAATGCAAAAGTGAATGAAAGTGCTTGTTAGTCTGTCTCATCCATTCAAAGAGTCACCTGCAAAAGAAGGATGAACTTTTTGAGAACATTTAAAGGGGCAGAATTCTGCTGACTATGGTAATCAATATTCAAGTTTGTCCTTTTGTGTCCACCAAGTGTCTTACTTTGAGAGGTTTGTTTTTTCCCCCAGACAAAGGCCAAGCACTCTCTCATTTTGCCCAGTGTGCATTTCTTGAGACTGATAAACTATAAATTTTCCAGAGGCCTGTAACCTGAAAAGCTGACTTTGAATAGTTAGTTGTAAGCATTAGGCTGTGTTGTTTTCATCTACTGAGTCTGAAGATGCGTAAACTCAGGAACATGCCATAAATGAATATATTAGCATAATAAAATCAAAGTACAACCTCAGTATACACACACTCACACATACACACATATACACATACATTCAGTCCATTCCTCTAAACTACCAATGAGATGATGGGTGGGGTAAGTCACAGAGGGGGAAACTATAGTGAGTTTATATTTTGATGGAAAATTCAGCTCTACTTATAACAGTAACAGCCAATGTAGGCTTTTCTTTCCATGAGGATTTGGAAGCAATGTTGTCATTCCCTACAGATCTGCAACAGGAAAATTGGAATTATTATGTGCCATCTGTTTTTTTTAATTAAATAAATTACACTAATTTTGCTAATTACATGTTGTGAGCAGACTAGAAAAAAAGTTCTTATGAGTATTTTTGACAACTTTCTCCTGAAGTAGGAGATGGTTTTATTAGAGTGATACATTTTCCCTTTGCTAAAGTTCTCATGGATTCCTAAAGCAATCTTATTAACCTTATTTTAATCATGTTGAAAATTTGCTTTAATAACAGTTGGTAGACACATTGTTGAAATTAATCCATTATTTGATTATTCTATAAAGCTGGTAAATGTATTAATGCATTTTGATTTAAAATATTGTTTGGAAATAACAAATTTGAATACTATATTTGGTCCAAAGACAAATCATCTACAAGAAAATAATGAAGATTTCCATGTATCATCCACTGGCAGCATTCATGCCTCTTACGAATTGCATAATTGGGTTAAACTGTGACATCTCTAAAGAAGAAATATACTTTCAGAATAATTTATGGACAAGTCCTTAGGATCTATTTCTTCTAATGTCTTTGCTTTAAGTTAATTTCTGCATTAGATAAGGGAATATTGTAACACAATATTTTCTTCAATCATTGATTCATAATTTTAAACATAGTATATCTAAATCTGAAACTTACTTCACCATATGCTCTTTCTCCTCTACACTAAGATTAATTGTGCCTTCAGTCTCAATATCTCTCATCTGTTTTTAAAATTTCAATTTTAAAGCTATTACATAAAAACTTATCTACAATTTTTATTGATGATTTGTGAAAATGAAAAATAAATTCTCATTCCAAATGCTGGACCTAACTTTCAAATTATCCAGAGGAAAAAATCTTTGTTGTTTTTAATAGACATTAAAAATTTTTATTTAGACTGTCTTAACTGAAGTGTTATGCTAATGCTTCATCATTGAATAAAAGTTATTTATGAGTCGATCCAGGAAAATGTGAACAAAATAAGAAGTCTAACTTCTTATAAGCAATTTAAAAACATGTACTTTGAGATATGCTGAAAATGAATTATATTTTTATCATCCAGAGTTTGGTCCAAGTTCAGGGAGACTCGACATTAGTTTAGCTATCAAAAGATATTTTGTTTCAGCCACAGAAACTCATACGGGTCATAGCTTACTTCTTTGGAAGAGGGAATTTCTACAATGATGAAATATTTTATCTTTGATACATTGGAGTATTACTCCATCCAAAGAATCTTAACATAGCCCTAACAGGTTAAAATAAAAAATAGTATTTACTGAGACCAAATCAATCTCTTCATTTTTTTTAAATTAAGAGATTCACTTTCAAATCAATAATTTGCCCACTAAGAAGAATCTGATAGGATCAGGTAGTTTTTAAATTTGATTCAAAACTTTCGAAGACTTCATCATGCCCACACAAATTCAGACAAGTGATAGATTTCATAGCACTTGAAAAATGAATTTCAGACTTCCTTATTGTCTCAATATTGGTAATGGAGAAGAGAAAGAGGAACATGAAATAGAAACTATTTACATTTGTCAAGATCAAATATATTGGGTACCAAGTTCTATATACATTTTTCTTCTATATCTTGAATATACAATAAATCTAAATTCCTGAATGCAGGCTAAAGGTTTGTTCCATGAACTTGAATGCTCATAGCTGCAATATATTTGATGCTTATAGCAATAAGTGTGTATTGATAGAAGGATAAATGTTCAATATTAAGGATACCTCAATCAAGTTTTACCTTTGTCACAGATTAATTAAAATCAAAAGAATAGAAGCTGAAATCCTGCACTTATGCTCACTGGATAAGTGACTGTAGACACTGTGTCTCAGTTTCCTCATTAGTAAAATGGAAATGATTATACTCATACTATCTACCTCATGATATTTTGTGGAAAGAGTTCTGTAAGTTATGAAGTTTCTATGTATATATTTTGTTAAATATTCACAGCTAGAACTACTTTTTAAAAATAACTATATTATTTGTGAAATTTTAAAGCTATTTCCCACATTTTAGCTTTAATCTTGACAAATATTACTTATGATAATTAGTTTTTTCTCTGCCAGTGATTCCATATGCTAGATTCAAGCAGTAAACTTAATTTTAGCTTAAACATGCAAACAGTACTTTGACTTTAAAAAAGCTTTTATGTATTTATAAAATAATCCTAAAGATATTTAAATATCTCTGCATATAAAACAAGGTTATCATATTTTTTTCTTCACAAAATGCCAACTATCCTCATGCTACCATCCTTTCCCTAGGAACACCATATAAATGTAAGAACATGATGATCAGATGTTCTTGATTTAACGTCCAAAGACCTCTAAGAAATCCATGGATAGAGTTCAAGGTATCTGTGACTCTGGATAGGCAAAAAAATATATATATTTTTCTTTTAACTAACCTCAAACTGAAATTTGGCATCTTTTTCAGTTATTAAAAACAGTATCCTGAGGTATCTAAAGTTTTTACTGGACTGCCAGTGGTGTCCATCACACACACACACACACACACACACACGTACACACAGAGAGAGTAGAAAATCCCTGGCATAGACATAGGGAATGTAGTTACTATCTTTCCAAATAATCACTGAGTTTTTAAGAAGACTATAATCATGTCATGTTTTAAGGGACAAAGTAAAAAAAGACATTTTTAATATTATTGCTATGGAACAGAGTGAGAAAATATGTACTGAGGCAAAAAATCTGGCATCAGGAAAAATTTATTTAGGTCTACTTTATACTTAACAGAGAGTCAGTGCTGTATAATGGGTAAAAAATTCTCCTCAAAGTCAGAGACCTGGGTTCACATTCTCTGATATTCACTGGCTATGTAACCCAGGGCAATTCATTTAACTCTCCATTCTCTGTGCAACTCTCTAGAATTCTAAGTTTTGGAGGAATCCCTCATATCAATGAAATCAGAGATGTAGTCTCTTAACTCTGTGAATTTAGTACTGTGTTAAAATCAACTGGGATCCGATAGGCAATTATAAGATATGGTTCCTATCTTCAAGATCATACAGTTTTACAAAGAGGAATTGTGGGGTGGGGTGGAGGGAGAGTTGAAGCAGGGTAGAGTAGAGAAAGCAAAAGGTAAAGGTAAAGAGAGGAAGACAAGAAAAAATAACATTGTTCCCTAATATTGAAGAGGTTTGCTCTTGTAGGTATCAAAGGTCAGAACTAGGAAACATGACTAGAGAAGTAAATTTCAGCTCCTATATAAAGAATACAAGAATTATAACTGTCAAATAGTGAGATGTACTACCTTGAGATTTCAAGAGCTTCCCATCTCTCAAAATGTTCAATCAGAAGATGGCTAT
>JAQQSK010006528.1:0-14393 GCA_028658325.1 Potorous gilbertii
ATAAAATCTTAATTTTAAGGAAGTGATTGTAGAACATTTATAAATAAATAAAATAAAAAGTAAATAAATTAATTAAAAAAATAAAAAAATAAATACTATGTACATTTTCATTTGATTGTATTTCAATATTTTGACTTATTTTAACATTAATTATTATCACTTAAGTTCCATCTTTTGTTGATTTTAGTTTTCTTTATTACCTTCATCTTACCCTATGATGCAACAGATATTTGTTAGGCAATTAGTATGTTTCAGGGACTGCTCTACATAGGTCCTAGGAACAGGACGTCAAAAATGGAAGAGTCCCTGACTTCCAGAGTCTTACATTCTATTGAGAAAACTTTTTTTTAAAAAAATACAACTAAAAATAAATTCAAGGTAGTTTAGGGAGAGAAGAATCTCATAAGTACCTGAGTACATAAAACAATCTAAAGCATGGAAGAGTTCCTCCTTACTCCCACATGAACAGAGCCAAACTTTGGCACAATGTTCAAAGCCAAGAAATAGTCCAGAAGAATGAGCCAACAACAACAAAAACGAACAACAAAATGTTATCATAAACACTACTGTGGTGGCAGGAAAGAAAAAAGATATACATTAAGAAGAAAACTCCATAAAAATAGTTGTAATCAAAGTCACAAAGGTAAATGATAATTGAATCCAAGCCTAATGAGAATTCTGGAAAAATAATGAGATTAGGACTGTTAGAAGAAAGGTGCAGAACTAAAATGATAGTCAAAGGCAGAGTCAAGATGGCAAAATAGAGAAGCATTCAGCTGATCCGAATTTACCTCCAAACAACTCTACAATAATACCTGAAATCAAATTCTGGAGTGGCAGAGCCAATAAATTTTGAATGAAATGATTTTTCAACCAAAGACATCTTTGGAAACTAACAGAAAATAACGGTCTTACCAGGATAGTGGTTGTGCATGGAGGACAGGGCAGTGCTGTGGACCCAGCAACAGATCTTGGAAGCTGTATTGCTGGATGCAGCTTTAGGAGCTTTTAGTCCATAAGTCATGGGACACACAGGTGTCAGATAACAGGTCAGGAGGAGATTACAGGGGAACCTTTGCTGGTGATGGATTCAGGATTGGGTTGTATTATCCATGCACAGTTCTGGGTGACAGTACTAGGGCCAAAAGGAGAGAGAGGACTTGAAGGCCTAAGGGATTAGGGACACTGGTTGTGGTTCAAGGATGGAGAAGAGTGTTTGTGATCATTCATGAGGAAGTGTCAATTACAAGACAGAGGAGTATCTTAGAAATTATAATTGCAAAAGACTATGGGACATAGTCACAATTCCAGTGCCAGGAAAAGTGCTAGTACTGGCGACTACAGGAGAACAAGGTCCCTTCATAGGGAAAAACCAGAGCATAAGCCAGGAGAGTAGTGACCACACATCTCCTTATATCATATCACCTTGGAAGTGCCAAACATATACAGACTCCTAGAGCTACCTCTAAAACAGGAGAAAGACCTGAAACTTGGAAAAATGCTCCCTTGAACACAGGAACAGAGAAGAATTTTTCATAAAGTTAAAGGAATCAACTGGAAAATGAGAAAACAACAATGAACAAAACTGACAACAGAAAGTTATTATGATGATGGGGAAGAACAAGATACAAGCTCAAAAGAAGACAATGAAGTAAAACAGCTATATGCAAAACTTAAAGGAAAACTGTGAATTGGTTAAAGGCCCAAGAAACATTCCTGGAAGAATGCAAAAAATAATTTAAAAAGTAAAATAAAAAGGTAGAAAATCTTAGAAAAAAACAATGAGAGTAGGGTAATAGAATCATAAAAAAGGAATCAACAACTTGGTAAAAGAAGCAAAAAATACTCAAGGAAATAATAGCTAAAAAATACCCTAAATGGTCAATTATTAAAAGAGGAATACAAATCCAGTGTAGAAAAGAATGTCTCCAGAAACAAAATTGGTTAAATTAAAAAGGGATACATAAATTTACTGGAGAAAAGAACTCTTTAAGAAGTATAATTGATCAAATGAAAAAATATATATATAAAAAGTCCACAGAAGGAAATATTCTCTTTAAAATGAGAATTGTGAAAGTTGAGCGAAAATGGTAGAGCAAGGAAGGAATTAAACTGAACTCTCTCAATTCATGTCCAAACAATTATATAATAATGAATTCTGAAGTGATAGAAGCAGCAAAAGGATGGGATAAAACAATTTTCTACTCCTAGACAACTTAGACAATTGGAAGAAAAAGTCCATCTCACTTGGGTAAAAGAGGAGCACAATCCAGCACGTGTGGTACTCAGACAAATTGGTAGCAGCCTTTACTCCAGCAAGCCAGATGAAAGGCATCAAGGCCCAGAGTAGAGCAGCAGCAAAGCCCCTCAGCACTTGCACAGCAGACAAGCAACTAGGTTCTGTACCCCTAAAGTAGCATGACAATGGAGAAGCCACATACCACTGGCAAAACAGGCCAATGAAAGGTCCCAAGACCTCAGCACAGTAGGCCTGCAAATAGATCTCCCAGTCATAGAGTAGCAAGACTAAGGTGAAGGTCATATCCTTGTGAAAAGAACCATGGGACACTGTTCCATGTGCCTTAGAAACAGAGCCTAAATTTAAAATTCCTAAAATAGAGTAAAAAATTTTTAAAACAAAACAGAACATAAAAAAGCACCTCATATTAAAAGTTACTATGATGACAGGGAAGAACAAAAGAAACTCAGAAAAGGATAAGAAGTCAAAATGCCTAAAATGCCTCAAAGGAAAAGGTGAATTACTGTCAGGCCAAAGAATCACTCACGGGAGAACTCAAAGAGAATTAACAAAATAAATAAGACAGGTAGAAAATATATTGAGAAAGGAGATGAGAGTGATGCAAGAGAACCATGAAAAGAAGTCAACATCCTGGAAACAGAAAACACCTTAAAAATTACATTAGGTTAAATGGAAAAGGAGGTATAAAAGCTCACTTAAGCCATTCTCCAATTGATAAATGGTCAAAGCATATGAACAGGTAATTTTCAGAGGAAGAAATTAAAACTATCTATAGTCATATGAAAAATGCTCTAAATCACTACTGATTAAACACATGCAAATCCAAACAATTTTGAGATACCACATCACACCAAACTGATTGGCTAACATGACAAAACAGGAAGATGATAAATGTTGGAGAATATGTGAAAGAGTTAGAACCAACTCATTGTTGGTGGACCTGTGAGCTGATCTAACAATTCTAGAGAGCAATTTGGAACTGTGCTGAAAGGGCTAAAAAATGTACACACCCTTTGATCCAGTAATACTGCTTCTAGGATTGTATCCCCAAGAGATCATAAAAATGGGAAAGGGTCCCACACATACAAAAATATTTATAGCAGCTCTCTTTATGGGGCCCAAAAACTGGAAATCAAGGGGATGCCCATCAATTGGGGAATGGCTGAATAAATTATGTTATGTGAATGTCAATGTATACTACTGTACTATGAAAAATGATGAACAGGAAGACTTCAGAGAGGCCTGGAAAGACTTATATGAAGTGATGCTGAGTGAAAAGAGCAGAAACAGGAAAACTTTGGACACAGTAACAACCACAGTTTGCAAGGAATTTTTTTTGGTAGACTTAGTAATTCATTGCAATGCAAAGACTTAAAAAACTTTCCAGTGGACTCGAGGCAAAATGCCTTCCACATCCAGAGAAAGAACTATGGAATTTGATCTCAGAATGAAACAAACCATTTACTTTTGTGTTATGTTTTGTTTTGTTTCATGATTTCCCCAAGTCATTTTAATTCTCCTATGTAACATGACTAAGGTGAAAATGTATTTAATTGGAATGTATCTGTAGAACATATATAAATGTATGACATCTCAGGGAGGGAGCAGAGAGGGAGGGTGAAAGTAGAGGGAAACAGGGGAAAATACTAAGATATGTGGAAATCATTGTAGAACACTGAAAACAAATGAAATAATTTAATTAGAAAAGCCCTCTGAAGAAAAATACCCCTTAAAAGCTAAAATTAGAATAGCAGTAAAATTTACAAGAACACAAGTCATTCTTCAAATAGTAAATGATCAGAGGATATGAGCAGACAGTTTTCAGAGGAAGAGATTAAAGGTACATATACTATGCTTCTTTTCCCTTCATTGCCGAAGAAGACCATGCCATCAGAGAAATAATGACATGACCTGCACTTGACTTTGTTTTGAGTGAGGGAGGGTTGTGTAGGTCACTAGCCTCACTTCTCCTCCAGAGCCATCTGGATCCAGTGACCAGATATTCATCAGGATGACTAGAAACAACTCAGGACGAGGCAATTGGGGTTAAGTGACTTGCCGAAGGTCACACAACTAGTGAGTGTCCAGTGTCTGAGGTGAGATTTGAACTCAGGTCTTCCTGACTGCTGCACTGATGCTCTATCTACTGCACCATCTAGCTTCCCCTTTATAATTAGAAAAGTGGAACCTAATGACTCCATGATAAATTGAGGAACACTCAAGTGAAATCAAAAGAATAAAAAAATAAGAAAAATGTGAAATATCATAGGAAAAACAAAAGACCTACCCAGTAGATCCAGGAGAGAGAATATGAGAATTATTGAACTACCTGAAAGCTATGATCAGGAAAAGAGCCTGGGAATCATATTTTAAAAACCCCACAAAAAACCCCTCAAAAAAACTAATTTATCATGGGAAAGATACCTGATATGCTAAAACCAGAGGGTAAAATAGAAATGGAAAAAAAATCCACCTATAAACTCCTCAAAGTGATTTTAAAATGAAAACTCTCATAAATATTATAACCAGATTTTAGAAATCCCAGGTCAAGGAGAAAATCCTGCAAGCAATCAAAACGAAACAGTTATGGTGCCACAGTCAGGATTACACAACTTTTAACAGCTACTTCATTAAATAATCGTAGGACTTGGAATATAATATTCTACAAAGAGACGAGCTTGGATTTCAAACAAAAATCATCTACCCAATGAAAATGAGTATATCCACCAGGAAGAAAATAAGCATTCAATTAAACATAGAAATTCTAAACATTCCTGACAAAAAGATAAGAAATGAACAGAAAGAGAAGCACAAAAAGGTAAACAGGTAAGAGAAAACTTAGTGCATGTAAGAAATTTGAATTGTTGATATCCCTATACTGGGAGATGATACTTGCAATTTAAGAATTGTGTCTTGAAGGCCTGTTTGAGGAGGTGGAGTCAAGATGGTGTATTGATAGTGCATTTTTGCTTAGTGTTAATGCAATTTTGTTTCTTAATGGGAAGATCTTTCCCATCCATCAATAGACCCATGTGAACTGCTTAAGTCACGTGGAAGCACAATCTAGCATGGGCCGGTCTTGCGACTGGAGCAGGCCTCAAAATGTGGAATCAATGTGCCCCAATTTCCAGACTTCTCAACCCACAAATGCAAGACAGCTTCAAATGCAAAGGAGCTTCAAAGGTAAGTGGGAAAGATCACTTCCCTGGGTGAGAGAGGAACATGATCTGGCAACAACTGCTACATGGCTGACCAGCTGCTTTTGGAACTCTTGTCCCACAAATGACAGAGGAATGAAGAGGCTGACCAAGGTCCCAGTCTTGGGTGGCAGTCCTGAGACAAGGAGGAGTGTGGTCATGGTGGAGTTCCTGGCAGCTGTGGAAAGGAAATCTGATTTGCAGATCCAGAGCAGAAAAGAGTGTTTGTAGTTGCTCATAGAACAAAGTACAGGGCAGAAGAGCAATAAACACCTCTCCTTTGATCGTACCACTTTGGAGGAACTGAGAATTTACAGGTCCTTAGAGGTATCTCTAAAAGCAGCTGCACAAAATCCCTGGAATTTAGGACAGTACAACCTGTACTTAGCAAAGAGCTCAGAGGTCAAATAATTGGCTGGGAAAATGACAAAAACTGGAAAGAATAAGACTATGGAAGCTTATTTTCATGGTGAAAAGTTATCTTCTTTCACTGAGGAAGATGAAAGCATGCACCTGGGGGAAGACAAATGCAAAGTCTCCAAGAAAAATATGATTTTATGTCATGGAAGACTTCAAAAAGGATATTGAAAATGAAGTAAGATAAGTAGAGAGAAAAACTGGGAAGAGAAATAAGAGTGAAGCAAGAAAATAATGAAAAATGAGTCAACAACTTCCTGAAGGAGACCCCCAAAAAAATTCCTAAAGAAAATAATATGTTTTAAAAGTCTATGGCAGATGAGGTCCAAAAAGTAATAGAGAAGAATGCCTTTAAAAACAAAATTTGTCAAATGGAAAAGGAGGGCCAGAAGCTCACTGAAGAAAATAATTCCTTCAAAATTGGAATGGAACAAATGGAAGCTAATGACTTTATGCTAAATCAAGAAATTATAAAAAAAAATCAAAAGAATGAAAGAAAAAACAGAAGACACTGAGAAATATCTTGTTGGAAAAACAACTGAATTAGAAAATAGATCCAGGAGAGATAATTTAAAAATTACTGGTCTACCCAAAATTCATGATCAAAAAAGAACCTACACATTATCTTTCAAGAAATTAAGGAAAACTTTGATGTTAAGTCAAATTCAAGAGGTCCCAGGTCAAGGAGAAAATATTGAAAGCAGTCAGGAAGAAACAATTAAAGCATTGTAGAAACACAATTAAGACAACACAGGATTTAGTAGATTCTACACTAAAGGATCAGAAGGCTTGGAAAATGATATGTCAGAGGTCAAATAATGTTAAAACCAAGAATAACCTACCCAGAAAAACTGAGTATAATATTTCAGGAGGAAAATGGAATTTCAATGTAATAGAGGACTTCCAAGCATTCTTGCTGAAAAGATCAGAGTTGAATAGTAAATGTATGTATATGTATGTATTTAAACCCTCTAACATACATATATACACATGTGTGTATATATGTACTTGTATATGTGTATGTGCATATATATATTCATATATATGTGTACGTATATGTATATGTACACATATTGTGTGTGTTTGTGTATGTGTATAGACAGAGGGCACAGGGAAAGTTGAATATAAAGAGAGGATACCAAGAAAAAAATAAATAAAATTAAGGCTTGAGAGGAATGTAATGGAAGAAAGAGAAGGGGAGGGATAAAATATAGTAAAGAATCTCACATAATAGAGGCAAGAAAGATCTTTTACAATTGAGAGGAAGAGGAGGGGAGGTGAGAGGGAATAAGTGAGCCTTGTTCTTATTAGATTTGACTGAAGAAGGGAATAACATACATTCAATTAGATATGGAAAACTATGTTACTTTACAGGAAGGCAGAGGGGAAGGTGATAGGAGAGAGAAGATAATAGGAGGCATGGCAGATGGGGGAAAGGGGAATTAGGAGCAAACACTATTGTGTGGGGGATAGGTCAAGGGACAGAATGGAATAAATGGAGATCAGGAAAGGAAAGAGGGAAATGTGATTAGTCTTTTGCCCATGACTGTTATGGAAGTGTTTTGCAAGCCTACACATGTATGACCTGTATTGAATTGCTTGCTTTCTCAGTGAGGGTAGATGAGGAGGAAAGGAGAAAATATGGAACTCTAAACTTTAAAAATAAATGTTAAAAATTGTTTTTGCCTGCGCCTTGGAAATAAGTTGCATAGGCAATGTATATAGAAATCTATCTTGCCCTACAGGAAAATAGAGGGGAAGGGAATGGGAGAATGTGGGGTGATAGAATAGGACACATTGGGAAAAGACATGTTTGGGGTTCTCACTGTCATGGAGTGGGTAGGAAGGAGAGATGGAGAGAAATTTTGGAATTAGAAATCTTGTAGAAGTGATAGTTAAAAACTAAAAATAAATTATATTTTTAAATAAAAATGATTTCATTTATATTAGGGAAGTTAGAACATGTAAACATAGACAAAGGGGGCATGTATGTTAATTTTGATAGGATTATATCCAAAAAAATAAATAAACATGGTGTGAGAAAAAATATTGTACTGGCAGAAGAGGGAAAGGAGAAGTAGAATGGGGTAAATTATCTCAGTTGAAGAGATGCAAATAACAACAATGAAGGGAAAGACAGGAGTAGGTTTCACTTGAACTTTATTCTCATTGGAATAAGCTCAAAGAGGGAATAACACACACTGAGATCTTATTCTATAGGAAAATAATAGAGGATGGGGATATAGGAAAAGAACAGAGGGGATTGATAGAAGGCAAGAAAAGTTGGAGGGAAGGCAGTGGTCAGAAAGAAAACTGGTGAGGAGGGGCAGAGTGGGCAGGAGAGAGAGATACACAGAGAGAAAAAAAATCAGATGAAGGGAAATTCATAGTTAGTGATCATAATTGTGGTTGTGAATGGTATGAACTTATTTGTAAAACAGAAGTAGGTAAGAGAGAGGATTAAAAATATTGCAATTTGTTGTTTACAAAAAATACATTTGATATGGATATTTACACACAGAATAAAAGCATAACTTGCTAGAGAAATAGCTTTTATACTTTAACTGAAAGTTTTTTTTAAAGCATGTGTAGCAAAGAGGATCTAAAAAACCCAACCATAGATCTAATTTAAAAAGATAAAGAAGGAAACTACACGATGTACCATAGACAATGAAGTAATATCAATATTAATACATGTGTAGCAAATGGTACATCATTCAAATTTCTATAGGTGAGATTTAAGTAGGTAGAAGAAGAAACAGACAATAAACTATCCTAAGGGAGGGCACTCCAATTTACCCTCTCAGAACCAGATAAATCTAATCAAAAAATCAGAAAAATTTAAGTGAATAGAATTTTAGAAAAGTTAGGTATGATAGACCTGTGGAAAAAAATACAGAAAGGGGATAGAAAGAAATATATCTTTTCCTCAATAATACATGGCATCTAAACAAAGACTGACCATGTATTAAGATGTAAAATCTCATAATCTAATACACAAAGACAGAAATATTTAAATAATCCTTTTCATGTCATAATACAATGAAATGACATTCAATAAAGAGCCATGGGAAGAGAGATTAAAAATTAATTGCAAAGTAAGTGATCTAATCCCAAAGAATGAATGGGTCTATGAATAAAGCATAGATAAAAAAAATCATCAAAGAGAAAGATAACAATGAAACAACATGGCAAAATATATGGGATGCTCTCAAAGCAGTACTTAGGGGAAAATTTGCATCTCTAAGTACATACCAATCAATAATATAGAGAAAAAGGAGATCAATGAATTTGGCATTCAACTAAAATAACAACAACAACTAGAAAATGAACAAATAAAAATCTTTAATCGGGAATGAGTAAAAAAACTAGTTTTAACGGAGTATTATTGTGCTATAAAAAATGACGAGTGGCATGTTTTCAGAAAAAAACCTGTAAAGACTTCCATGAACTCATGCATAGTGAAGAGAACTAGGACAGCATGGTACACAGTGACAGCAGTATTGTATGATGGAGAACTGTGAATGACTTAGCTATTCTCAGAAATACAATGATTCAAGACAATCCCAAAGGACTAAGGATGAAGCATACTATCCACCTCCTCCAGAGAAAGAACTGATATTGATTGAAGAGACTGAAACAAATAAAATTACCATTATCAAAAATGAAAAGTGTGCATTTACCATTAATGAAGAAGTTATTAGGTGGCATTTTGTCCAATTATATGAAAATAAATTTGCCGGTATAAGGGGAATGCATAAATATTTACAAAAATATAAATTGCCCACATTAAGAGAACACTTGAATAACCCCATCTTTAAGAGAAAAAGAAACTGAACAAGCCATCAACGAACTCCCTACCAAAAAAACTGCCCACAGGTTGATTCTATCAAACATTTAAAGAACAATTAGTTAAAATACTATAGAAACTCTTTGGGTAAATAGGTGAAGAAGGATTCCTACTAAACTATTTTTAGGACACAAATATGATACTGATAGCTAAACCTGAAAGATTTAAAACAAAGAAGAAAACTATAGGCTAATTACGCTGATGAATATTGATGAAAAATTAAATGAAATATTAGCAAGGAGATTATAGTGATATATCACACGAATATTATGCCCAACTTACGGATGAGGGTTTCATAGCTAATGGATATTCGATGTTAGATTCAGACCCATTTCTCTAAACACAGGGTTTGATCAACTGTTTTAATCTGCCTTGGTGGGAAGGAGGGGGAGACAAATCTTTCATTGACAGCTGACAAATTTCATTGCACCTTCTTGAGGGAGCTAAAAATATTTGTCTAGAAATGTACAGTTTCTTATGAATATTTCTGCTATTTAGGAAAAGTAAGTTAAAAACATTCTTTGCCAAGAAATCCCAGTTTTATAGAATCTTAGGATTATCATAAACCTTAGAGGTCATTAGTCCAACCTTTTACCAGGTAGACTTGGGTAATCATCATCATTTCAGATATTCTTGTATTTTCTTCCACTGTCCCCCTCCAATGCTCATTAGAATTCGGTGCACGGTTTGCATGTTGGTAAATCAAATGTAGCTATTATAGCAAGAGTGTATATTAGAATTACAAATAGCATCATAAGTGACATTGTTTTCAGAAGAAGAATATTTTTGAAGTTCTCTTGGGGTAAAAAAATCCTTCCAAGGTTGCACTTGGGTAAAATCCTTTAATAGATTCTTGTATAAAATAGCATATTTTGGATTATTTACAGCCACAATCTCCCATTTACTAATTGGATAGAGAAAAACCCAAAGGTTTTCTTAGGTATTTTAGAGGTGGCATCTGAGAGGTAATTGCTGTTCTAATAGCAAGCTCACACTTCTCCTCCCCACTGCTCATCATTTTAAATGAATTAGATAAGATTACAGTCTAAGACAGTGCAATTGACTGAATAAAATTCTGGTCCTGATTGTTTATCATTTACATGACTTTGGAGAGAGAAAATGAATGTTGTTAACCTAATCATGGCAATTTTTATCCCCTATTATTGAATATGGGACAATTATCATTAAAATATGAAAAGGTTTTTAAAAATATTACCTGTTTTTACATGAAAAATAATACCCTAAAATATTATTTCTCCAATTTTCCAGATGAATATTAATTTTTGTCCCTGAAATTCATATTCTGATCTGAATGACTATGAAGTCCTAAACACCATGTAAGAGTACAAAATAATTTATATTTTTTACTTAAGTTTCTGAATACATGGCAAATCCAAGAGGCCTTGTTTCCCCATTTCTGCTAGATATAAAATTCAGTGTGTTTATTAGCTTCTAGGATTACTTTTACTAATTATGAAAAAGAGCATGCTTTGGCAGAATTCTTTATGATAAATAATGATACCAAATGATAAAGAAAATATCCAGAATGTTCATGTAACATGGTGCTCTGGTGAATTTGATATCTTGCTAAACTGAAGTATGATAAATCATAGCAAACATGAAAAATAGTATTCTGCTTTTGGGTTGTTTTTACATCAGTATAAAGGACACATTATGGAGGTAAGACTACTGCAATATTTTAGGCTAGACATGATGAGGGTCTAGTTTAAGATGATTGGCATATGATTAGAAAGAAGGGGACACATGAAATATATTGTGAGTGTAGAATCGATCTCCATTCAAAACATGGAAATGGGGTTTGAGAGAGAGGTAATACCCTAAGATCTTTTGCAATCCAGGTAACTGGGATGATGGTGGTACCCAGGGCAGAAATAAGGCTTTTGGAGAGAAGAATAGTTTTTACCTAAGAAAACAAGTTCACCCATGACAGGAGCCAGGCAGCTCTTTGGCCTACAGACAATGCTGTCGGCTCTTGGACTGGAGATGACAGTCCAAAGTCAGGGCCAAGTCTAGGAGGTGAGAGGAGGCAGGCTGCCTCCTGGGGTTGGGGGTGGGAGAGATACCAGACCTGCCCGTGAAACCCTTGGTCTATACTGAGGATCAACAGAACAGAGCAATAATGTAGGGGCTGAGACACACTCTGAAGCTCACTACCCATGCCTACTGCAAGGTGATGCTGCAGGGAGCCAAGTATCTCCTGTTGCATCATCAACGAGCTCCTGATGGCAGAGAAGCAGAAGACCAGAAAGAAGCATCTGTCACACAGTGGACTGAACCTGCTCCAGACCCTCTCTGTGGACTACATTCCCCTTTTCTATAGTAATCCTGATCCTGGCACCCATGCTGGAGGTGGCCCTGCACTTCATTGATTTGTGGTGTAAAAGTAAGAACTATGGGATTGCTAGATATAATCAAGCTGATTGATGTGTAAAGGACACCAGTCTGAACCAGGCTACTGAGAAGGTAGCTTCCAGAATTTCAAAGAGGTCCAATGATACCACATTCATCATGGTAGACAACTGAAAGTTGGCAATGGAGTGAATAGAACCCATGATTCATATTATGATCATGATGAAAACAAATGGTTGTGCAGATCAGATCCACACTATGATTACCGTGAGGACTGGCCAGAAGCCCAGAAGATTCCACCATCTCTCTTCGACAACAGGTCCTATGAAATCCTTGTGGATTTTGGCAACTTGGAGGACGTTATGATATATGATATGATATATGATTGCAATTTTAATGATTGTAATAGAATGTTATTATGTTATAAGACATAACACATAGCATGATTTCAGAAAAATAAACTTGGAAAGACTTCCATGAACTGATGAAAAATTAAGAGAACAGAACCAGGAGAACATTGTACACAATAAAAACAATATTGCTTAATGAGGAACTGTGAATGACTAAGCTATTCTCAGCAATACAGTGATCCAAGACAATCTCAAAGGACTAATGATGAAGCATTGTATCCACTTCCAGAGAAAGAACAGATATTGATTCAATATAGACTGAAGCATACCATTTTTCACTTTGTATTTCTTTTTTTTTGTTTTATTTGAGTTTTCTCGTACAAAAGTAGTAACATGGAAATATTTTATTAAATTCCTTACCAAGTACTAAGCAGACATCATGACTATTCTCTTTTATGTTCACAGTCATTAGGTCAGGCACCCTTGATTTTTCTACCCCATGTCAATGTATTTACCTTTTTTGAAGTAAGAATAATTGTGATAGACTCATTCAATTAGAACTGATTATGAACTGGTCCTGTACCCATTCTTGAATGGATCAAAATCGTGATTTAAGAGAAGTGATCAAAAATATCTATAATTACTTCTCTAAAAGGATTAACTATCTCAGAACCCAAGAATGATTCTGAAGGTGTTTAAACAGAGAGGAGGGAGCAGGATCATACAAAATTGAGAAGTACCACTTCCCAGAGCCAACTAAGGAAAGGGTCAAAAGAAAGTAGGACTGAACTGTGTCAGAGATGGTAGATATCTGAAGTTACTATTTTTATAAATATTTTAATTCATAATACTGTTGCTGTTGCCATGAATTTTAACCGCCTACTTATGGACTAAGAAAAGTGCCAATTAAAAAGATCACATTTTTCCAGTTTCCTCTCCCATTACCTAACCCGCAGATATCTTCTTAATATAAGCTGCTGTTTCATTAGAATAATTCATTCAGAGTTAAAAGATTAGAACACTACAACTGGAGAAAATCCCAAAGGCCAACTAATGAAGCCTCCTCCTTTTGTAGGTAAGGAAACAGTGGTTAGAGGAGATTAACAATTACCCTTAAAAGACGTTGCAATAACTTGGCAAGACATGGCATAACTTGACTATCTTGACTTCTGTGGAGACAAATGTCATGCATTATTCAACAGGCGTTTATTAATCTCAGACTATATGCCAAGCATTTGTACGAAGTGTTGGGGAATTTAAAGAAAAGAAAAAATGGTGTCTGACTTCAAGGTGCTTATATTCAAATGAGGAAGGCAACATGCTGGCATGTATATAATACAGAGTCAATCAATAGCAAGGTAATAATCATGTTGATGATGACAACTGTACTACCAAAATGTTACATCATTTAACACTTTAAAGTTTGTAAAGTGCTTTATAAATATTATCCCATGCCGTCCTAATAACCACCTCAGTAGTAGATGTAGGGTCTTTTATTATCTCCATTTTCCACAGGAAAAAAGTGAGGAAGACGGAGGTTAAGTGCCTTGCCTAAGTCACACAGCTACTATGTGTATGTGGCCACATAGGATCTTCTTGATGCCTTGTTCATATGGCCATATACTGTATTAACTAACTAGCTTAAATGATAGGGAAAGACGCTATCTGTTTGGGTAACTATGAAAAAAAAAAATCCTTGTACAAAATGGGACTTGAGTTGAGACTTAAAGGAAGCCAGACAATCCAAAAGGCAGAGGAACATATGAATTGGTAACAGGTGGGACAAAAAATATAAAACTATGGGAGGCTGAGTTAAATGTTTGAATGACTACATGTAGGTTTCTGAAGCCTGACCATAGAGTATATGGAAGAATGGGGAAAAATATGAAAATTAGAATGGTAGGAAGTGGCAAAAATTGTGAAGGACTTTAAATAACCAAAATAAAGAA
>JAQQSK010006529.1:0-14392 GCA_028658325.1 Potorous gilbertii
TGAAGAAAATAGTTCTCTCAAAATTAGAATGGAACAGATGGAGGCCAATGACTTTCTGAGAAACCAAGAAATCACAAAACAAAACCAAAAGAATGACAAAATGGAAGAGAATGTGAAATATCTCATTGGAAAAACAACTGACCTGGATTCAGTCAGAGGGGAGCACTTCAGGAAGTAGAGAGCCACATATGCCACCTAGAGGCTGCAGGTTTCGGGGGTAACCTCATTCAACCAACAAAAGGGGTTGTAGAGTGCCTATTATCTAATCAGAGAGTCTCTCTCTCTCTCTCTCTCTCTGTCATTTCTCCATTCACTATCCCCTTTCTCTCTTTCCCCTGTCTGTCTCTGTGTCTCTGTCCCTATCTCTCTCTCTCTCTATTTGCCTCTTCCGGTATGTCGCTACCTCCTTAACTCTGTCAGTTTCTCTTTGTCTCTGTCTCTGCTCTGTCTTTCTCCCCTCAGCTTTCCTCTTTTATGTTCTCCTGTCCTGTCTTCTCCTTGTATCTCTCTGTCTCTTGTTGTATATACATATATATACCTATGTATGTATATATGTGTGTGTCTCAAAAGTCTTAGTGCAATTATAAGCTTTAATAGATTAAAGCCACACTAAGATTATCTGTCTTTATGCATATTTACACAAATACATGCACACATTGTTGTATATACATATATGTCTATGCATATATACAGACATAAACATTCATGAATGTGTATGTATATTTGTAAAAATATTTATCAATTTCTAAGTAAAAAGTCATGTGGTAAGACCAAGAAATAAGTGATGAACAGGGCATATGCTCCACTGAGACAGGAAAACAAGAGGAAGGCCCTGACATGGAGAAACCTTTATGGAAAACTGAGAGAACAAGGACAATAGTCACATTGAAAGAGTTGGCATGGATGTAAACTATAGCATTTGGGGGGAATAGCCATAATTTTATTTGAGGATATGAGGCAGAAGAAGCCATACTCTGGGCTGCATAGGAGGCTTTCATCAACTAGCCCCGGACCATGATCACCCACTGCTGACATTGGCTCATACATTTAGATGAGCTTTAAATCTTTATTATAATGAGCAGTAATCTACCCTGAATTTTGTCAGATCATGTGCCTCCTCTTCTAAGGGGGGGGGGGGAGAGAGAGAGAGAGAGAGAGAGAGAGAGAGAGAGAGAGAGGTATATCTATATAAAAGTCCTCATCATAGACCTTTATTAAGTAGGGAGAGAGTAACTAGCCTTCTGCTACAACCTCACTCAGCACTATCTCCTACCCACCCCTCACACATTCACGTCTGTACCTTTGATTGATCATTCCATTGAATTCATAACTACAATAATTGAAACATCTCTTAAGTACTGACTTTCACAAGTTGTTCTGCTAGGTGCTGGTGGTCCAAAGATATATAAGGCACCTTAAGAAGCATACAATGGATTGGGAAAAGGGGACATGTTATATACAGAGAAAAATAGGATACAGAGTAGAAAATGATGGTGTGAGGAAGAGTGTCCATACAGAGAACAATAAGAAATCTGAGAGCAGGGGGAAAGAGTGATTTCTCCTCTGAGATCAGTGAATGGTCCTTGGAGAAAGTGATCTCTGTATTGTGTCTTAAAGCATTTCAGAAAGTGGAAATATAAAAGTGTTGGGGGAGGGGAAGATTTTGTGTGGATTCATAGAGGTGGTTGAAAAGATGCGATAAGGAGGTCACTAGGAAAGTAATTCAACTAAATTGTTAAATCTCTTGGCTTAATTTTCTGTTTCCTCTTGAAAAAACAAGGGATCTGGGAGAATTAGTAACAGGCAGAGGATCAGATTTGGTAAATTCATGAAGGCATGTGTTTCACTAGTTCTCTTCAAAGCTCACCTCAAATGCTACCTCTTCCATGAAGGCTTTTCTGATATCCCCAACTGCTATTACTGCTTATTTCCTTCCCTCCAACATAGACACAAATTACTTTGGATTTATTTTGAACACATTTTGTCTACATTTATATATGTACATTTTGCCCACCTTCTCGAATATACTCCTTGAGTTCTTGGACTGTATGCCCAGGGCCTTACCACAGGGCTTGGCACATAGTAGGTCATTCATACATACTTGCTGATTAGTTCATACTATCACATACTGTGATTTTGAGCAATAATTTACTATCACAATTTCCCTCCATCCTGCACTCCTCAACTTCATAAAACCCAGTTGCAGAGCAGATGAGCTCTGCCTTACAGTGGGAGTGTCTTTTTATGTCAATAAAAGCATGGTCCAAAAGTATTCGACTAAGTGATCTCTGAGGTCGCTGCCTTGTCTAATATCAGTGATGCTCTGGGTTCAGTTTGTCTGGAACATGGCCATGATTTGCTATCCTTCATGATTTAGAAAAAGTTAGATGACAGTCAGATGAAAACAAGAACAGGACAGAACACTCTCATCTAGTTCAAATAGAGGGCCAAGGGAAACTGTAAATGTGAGGAAATGGATTGTTGTTGTGTTCCTCATTCATTGCCATCAGAGAAATGAAGAGATAACTTACACTTTGTTTTGGGTGAGGGAGAGCTGTGCAAGGTCACCAGCCTTACTTTTCTTCTAGAGTCAAATGAATCCAGTGACCAGATATTCATCAGGATGACTGTAGATGGCCCAGGATGCAATGGGAAACCTTGGCCCCTTTAGGTCAAGGCCTATTCAGTACTCACTTAGGGTGAGGTAACACCCATTTAGTGTATAAGCTTGTTTAAGAAGTAGTCAGGGGATGGACCCTTTGATGAGGCAAAAAATATATATATATAAATAAATAACTACACCAGGCTGGGAGGGAAACAGCGACAGTTACTATTGATAATCACTCTTAAGCCAGGAGGGTCCTGAAAACAGGCCTTAAATGGAGCTTGGGCAGGGGCCTAGTGCTGTCCAATCTATGGGCTTCAGAGTGCAGTAGCTTTAAGATGAAGGGAAGGGAAGGAAAGGCAAGGGAAGGAAAGGGAAGAGAAGGAACAGGAAGACAAGGGTAGAGAAGGGAAGGCAAGGCAAGGCAAAGGAAGAGAAAGGAAGGGAAGGCAAGGTAAGGGAAAGGAAGGCAAGGGAAGGAGTAAATTGATAGAGAAAGCAGGATGGTACTGTAAATAAATGTTGGCTAGGACTGCCTCTGATCACACCACTTCAACTCATCTACCTGCCATCATTGAACACTATAGACTGAGTGTTTTTGAATAATGGTAACTACAACTTCTCACATTGATGCAGTTTGGAGGTGACTATTAGACTGAAATTTATAAAGGTAAAAGACACCTTCAAGTTGTATGAGTATTCAAAGCATCCTCTGCAGTCAGGAAAAAAAAGACAATTGCTATTTACTTTACTATTTATATCTTCTTTGATTAAGGACAGAGGACTTTTTTTTTAAGGAAATATTTAATTCCAACACAAAAGGGTGGAGAATTATTTTACATACTTAACTTTTTAACTATTTATAAATAACATTCTGTCTACCACCTATAGACCTACTGTAAAACAAGTTCTTCAATATCCTAAAATGAAAAGCCTTTTCCCTTCCTTTTATTTCCTTTCTTCCTTCTTTCTCTTCTCCTTTTCTCCTTTCTTCCCTCTTTCCTTCCTTTCCTCCTCTTTCTTTCTTCTTTCCCTCACTTTTTCCTTCTGCTTTCCTTCCCTTCATTCTTCTGGTCCCTCCTTTCTTTCGTCCTTGTTTCCTCTTTCTTCCTCCCTCACTCCCTTCCTTTTATTCTTTCTCTTATCCTTCCTTTTCTTCTCCTCCTTCCCTCCTCCCTTACCTCTTTCTTTTCTTTTTCCCTCCTTTCTTCCCTTCCTCTCTCCTTCCTGCTTTCTTCTCCTTCCCTTCTTCCTTTCTTCCTTCCTCCCTTCTTTCCTATTTTAAACACCTACAATGGTAGGTGTTTAAACCTTTTGAGATATAAAGTTCATATTTTAAAATAGTGCCTGTTCTCATGGCATTATTGAAAAGCATAGAAGAGAGGTAGTATGTGTAGTGGATAGAGAACAAATCTCCCTATCAGGAGATTTGTATTCAAGACTTACAACTGACACATACTGACTTTGTGACCCTGGGTAAGTCATTTCATCTCTTAGTACTCAGACAATTCTGGGAGACTATAAATTGCTACAAAGATTTAAGCTTCCCTGGCACTTTACTACCTATATTACATGCCTAGTAAAATTTGAGATATAGCACATGGTGGTTCTGGTCTTTTCTTGACCCTCCCCTTCACCTCCCTCCTCAGATAATCACTTCATGAAATTTTGAATCAGTACAACTGTACCTATGGTTTCTAACAATGCAATGTAAATGTAGTCTTTACTTTTGTCTTCTTATTCCTGTAGACTAAAATGGTGCCCTTGGCACACAGTAGGCACTTAGAAAATATTTCTTGATATGGATTTTCTGGCTCTCTACCATTAACTTCTTGAGTGGTCTTAAGAATTAGAAACTGTTTCACCCCTCTGTGTTTTACCTCCTTAGCTATAAAATTAAAGAAATTAAACTCTTCTATATTTTACTTTATTGCTACTTTTTTCAAATCAAGTGACTCTGTACAATGCCATTATTGTACAAAGCAAATTATTGCTTACATTTGTATGTAGGGTAAAGAGGGTGGCATTTAAGGCTGAATGGAGCTGTGTCAAAACTGGAAGGAATGTTCTAGAAGATAAATTAGAAAGGTAGAATACAAATCAAAAATTTTTTTTTAAAAATACTCAATTCATTTATAACCAAATAAGAACAGATTAAAATTACTCTGCGATATTGCTTCATACTTGTTCATTTGAAAAACACACAAAAAAGTAATGCAAAATAAATATTGGGGGGGCAGAGCCAAGATAGCGGAGTAGAAAGACTCACATATGCTAGCTCCGAACCCATAGCCCATGGATTTCCTCTAAAAAGAACTCCCAACAAATTCTGGAACAGTGGAAGCTGCACAGCAACACAGTGAAGGAGATTTCCATTCCAGAGAGCCCTGAAAAACCGATCCCAAAGGTCCATCGCACACCAGACAGGAGCAGAGCCCACCCCTGCCCTGGCCGCACAGCACAGAGAGGAGCAAGCGGATCCGAGCAGGCTTCAGGGACAGAATCTCCAGCTGTCACGAAGGTCCCTCCACCCACAGACTCACAGGTCAGTGAGAGAGACAGGTTGAGAGGGGAGCGGCATGTCTCCGGGACTCAGGCCCCCTCGGTAGGCAGCAGCAGAGGCAACAGGTGGCCAGAGGCTTCCAGAGCAGGCAGGAGCTCTGTAGGAGCTCCACTACAAAAGGTCTCTGCATAAACCCCCTGAGGGAACTGAGCCTGGGAGGTGGCCCTGCCCCCACCTGAGCACCAGAAATTAAGCTCCCACTGAATAGCAGCCAGGCCTACTGCCAAAAGCCCTGAGGCTGGGGAGCAGCATTTGAATCTCAGATCCCAAGCATTAGCTGGGCGGACCTAGGCAGGGGTGGAGAGGACTCTCAGAAGTCAAGTAATTGGCTGGGAAAATGCCCAGAAAAGGAAAAACAATAAGACCATAGAAGGTTATTTTCTTGGAGACCAGATGATTGCGCCATTCTTCTCTGATGAAGAAGAACAATGTTTACCATCAGGTAAAGACATAGGAGTCAAGGCCCCTGTATCCCAAACATCTGAAATAGATATCCAATGGGCTCAGGCCTTGGAAGAGCTCAAAAAGGATTTTGAAAATCAAGTTAGACAGGTGGAGGAAAAACTGGGAAGAGAAATGAGAGAGATGCAAGAAAAGTATGAAAAACAAATCAATACCTTGATAAAGGAGATCCAAGATAATGCTGAAGAAAATAACACCTTGAAAAATAGGCTAACTCAATTGGCAAAAGAGGTTCAAAAAGCCAATGAGGAGAAGAATGCTTTCAAAAGCAAAATAAATATTGGTACAGTGGCAAGGAAGCAGGCTTATTCATGTATTATTGGTAGAATTGCAAATTGGCTCATTCATTTTGGAAGACCATCTGGCAATATGAGAAGAGTCATAATGCCATTATTATGTTTTAATCAAGTAAGTCCATTCCTAGTAATATATACTCAGTAGACAATTTAAAAGAAAAGTGTAAAATATGTATGGTTGCAGTATTTGTGATAGAAAAATATGGATATATAAAGGTCTAGGAGATTATGGATGGTCAAATGTAATTGTACAATTCAATATTCCACCACCATGAAAAATTGTGAATATGAGAATATCCAGAAATATATATATATAATATGTGTGTACATACATACATATATATATATATATATATATATATATATATATATGAAGAGTGAAGTAACTATTATTATAAGAATATATTGACTATCATTGAGTTTTAAAAATAAACATTTCTACTGATATGAATGTACAAAGAAGTGAGAAAGTCCCAAAGAGGGAAGAAAATATGAACTGTTATTATTAATTTGTTAGACCAAATTGTTATTTTAAATATGTTAGATATTTATTATGTTGTGTACATTAATTATTTTTGAAAAACATATAATTAGGCATGAAGATAACAGATTCAGAAAGATAAACTTGATAACCTCAGCTCTCAAGGTTCAATAAATTTATAGCTAGGGGGAAATTTAGAGACCCTCTCATTCAAAGTTTTTGCTTTGCAGTTGAGAAAATTATCAGTCTAGAAAGCTTATAAGGAGTTGATATCAAAGCAAGGATGTGAACCAAGCCCCTTTGATTCCAGATCAATGCACTTCCAGATTTTGTCTTACAAAGCAATGAGGAAAAGAAGTCCCTTTTTACCAAAGGAAGGGATAAGTTTTTCATCACCTATTCTATAGGAGCAAGATTTGTCAATGCAATGAATCTGAATTAATTAATCTTTGAGTTTTGCTTTTGTTTGTGTCTCTATTGTCATTGCACACATTATTTGACTGTCTCTCCTTCCTCCATTATCTATCAATCTATATGTCATACTCTCTTTTCCAGAATTCTTCATATTTTTTATGATACAATAGATTCTTTTATAGTATATTGTACACTGCAAATTGTTCAGCCATTCTCCTTTCAATGGAAAACCATTTTATTTCTGGTCTTGTTTCTCTACTATAAAAAGTGCTACCATGAATATCTTGTTCCATAGAAGTTCTTTCTATCTGACTTCTTTGAGATACATACACATGTACATACATATACACATGCATAAGAATACTTGTACACATAAACAGACATGCATATGTACATACACATATGTGTGTATATGTATAATACACACAGAGAGGAAGGGAAAGAAAAACAGAGAGAGGGAGGGAGGGAGATGATAGACAAGTAGAGATATTACTGAGCTATATAAAGAATATGAACAATTTCATGAATTTTTTTCCATGGTTAAAAGTTGTTTTCCAGAATACTTGGACTGATGCAGTGCTACATCAACTGAGGATTAGTGAATTCCATTCTTTCATTGACAACCTGGAAGGTCCATTATGTCATTTGTTTGAAAAATTATTCCATGCTAGTTATTCTTAACTTAGACAGTGTAAGGACCTAAAGGATCTTTGAATAGGTTTCATGGAATCTGTGAACCTGGATGAGGAAAATATGTATATGTTTATATTCATGAACCTCTAACTAAAATTTAATAATTCCTTCAAATATGAATTGAAAAAAAAATCTGAGAAACAATCCATGAGCTTCACCAAATTGCCAACGAGGTTCAATCACAAAGATAAGGTATGATAAGGTGGAATAATCCTAGCTCCATGTGAATTTGTTCCTTGATGTAGGAATGAAGGATTGCTGATGGAGAGAGGGATAAAAAAATGATACTATATTATAATTAATCAGTGTTGAGTCAAACAGATGTTAAGATACATTTTGCTAACCAAAACTCTAAGGGGCCTAGGAACTAGGGAGTTACATTTTCAGAGAGAGTCATTAGTAAAGACTGCTTGAAGTACGTGCAACGAGCACCAATAGTTATCCTTTAGTTCAGTTGGAGAACTCATTGCACAGAGACTCAGGAAATCTAGGCAAGAGTCAAAGCCTTGCCACTATGTCACTATGTAATTGCGTACATCACTTTGCCTCTTCGGGCTTCTTAGTTTCCTCATCTGTAAAATTAGAGTGTTTAGAACAGATGATCTCTGGCATCCCTTCTGGCTCTAAAACTCTATGATGCATTCACTCAATGAGTTCTCAAAGGATGTTGATGGATGAGGTTGATACGGTCTGATAGAGTCTAGTCAGATAATGTCCCTTTCCCCACAGGGAAGGAGGAATGTGGAGAGAAACAGTTGGGGTGACTGATGAATTTCCTGAGTGTATCCATTGAGTATCTACTCCTAGGTGCCTTGTTATCTAGCTTACTCATGATGGGTGCATTTGAAGGTGTCTTGGGCATGCCTACTCCAGGTTGGTGCAACAAGGTACCAGCGACTTGTCCAAGAGCACAAGAGACAAATCCTCTCATCCCAAACCCAGTGCTATTTCCATTGTACCACACTGCCTTCCTACACAGGTCATTCAGCAGCCCTTATAGAGATGATAGCCTCCAGAATGGATTAGAGGTACAATGTACTGTGAATGTCCTGTAAAAGAATAAAGTTAAAGGGGTCTGGGTTACTGCAGAACTATCTAGTGTATGTCCTCACAATATCCCATTAAAAAAATCAGTAAGTCAAAAAATAATTAAGGATCAACTAATATGCTGAGCATTGTGGTATGGCTGAGAATATAAAATGACATATGAAATAATCCCTGCTCTCAAGGATCTTAAGATTTTACATTCTGTTAGAGAAAACATTGTGCATACATATACATTTATTATATACATAATGTATATATACATATAATAAATGTATATATGTTTGTGCATATGTGTATAATTTAAAGTAATTTTGAGAGAGAAGGACTAGCAATTAGGAGGAGAGAATCCAGAAAGGCTTCATTTAGAAAAGGGATGAATCTGGAAAGTTGAGGTATTAGTAGACTGTGAAGATGTTAAATTTGCAGCAGCAAATTAAAAGAGCCTTAGAATATCATTTTATATCTACCAGGTTAGCTAAAATGATTGAAGGGAAAGAGATAAATGTTGGAGGAGATATGGAAAAACTGGGACACTAATTTACTGCCATTGGAACTGTAAAATAATCCAACCATTTTGGAACACAAACTGGAATTATGACCAAAGAGTTATTAAATTGCCTATAACCTTTGACCTAGCAATACCAATACTTGGTCTGTTTCCCATTGAGGAAAAAAGGAAAAGAATATATATATTATAAAGTATTTATGGCACTTTTCTTTGTGATGTGAAAGAGCTGGAAATTGTGGGGATCCCCATCATTCGAGGAATGACTGAATAAGTTTTGGTATGTGAACATATGTGTACTATAAAAAAATGATGAGTTCAATGATCTTAGAAAAACATAGATAGACTTGCATGTAATAATGGAGATCAAAATGAGCAGAATCAAGAGAATGTTGTATGTAGTAATAACAGTTTTAAGAACAACTTTGAGTAACTAAGTCATTTTGACTATTACAAACACTCAAATTAACTACAAAGGACATATGAAAGATATTATCTGCATCCAGAGAAAGAACTGATATATATCTTTTTTAAATTTCGAATTTTATTTTTCCCCAGTTACATGTGAAAACAATTTTTAACATTCATTTTTAAAACTTTGACTCCAAATTCTCTCCCCACCCCATCCCCATTGATTAGGTAAGTAATTCAGTATAGGCTGTAGATCTATATATAGTCATGCAAAACATATCAACAATAGTCATGTTATGATAGAAAATATAGACAAGAAAAAAAATCAAGAAAAATCAAGTAAAAAAATATGCTTCGATCTGATTCAGACAACATCCAATCTTTTTATGGTAATAGATAGCATTTTTCATCCTAAGTCCTTCAGAATTGTCTTGGATTGTTGTATTGCTGAGAACAGCTAAGTCTTTCATGGCTGATCATGCTACAATATTGCTGTTATTTTGCACACAATACATTTCACTTTGCATCGATTTATGAAAGTTTTTCCAGGTTTTTTTTTCTGAGAGTATCCTGCTCATCACTTCTTATAGTATAATAATATTCCATCACAATCACTTGTCACAACTTGTTCAGCCATTCCCGAATTCATGGGCAAGCCCTCAACTTCTAATTCTTTATCTTTATAAAAGTATTGCTATAAATGTTTTTGTACACGAGTCCTTTTCCTTTTTGTTCTGTTTTTATCTTTTTTTTGGGATACAGACCTAGTTGTAGCTTTGCTAGGTCAAAATATGGTATTCAGACATTTTTAGACATATTTAGACATAGTTCAAAATTGTTTTACAGAATTGTTGAATCAGTTCACCACTCCATCAACAATACATTAAACTACATTTTCCCATATTCCTTTAAATATTTATTTTCTAAAAAAAAATTTATTTTCTATTTTCTAATAGGTATGAGGTAGTATCTCAACATTGTTTTAATTTTTGTTTCTCCAATCAATAGTGATTCAGAGCATTTTTTTTATATGGCTATAGGCAGACTTGACTACTTCATCTGAAAACTGATCCTATCTTTTTATCATTTATAAACTGGGGAATGGTTTATTTTTATAAATTTGAATCAGTTCTCTATATGTTTGACAAATGAATCCTTTTTCAGAGAAACTTACTTCAAAATTGTTTTTGCAGTTACTATTGGTAAATTTATTCCCTTCTCTCCTGTTTATTCTATTCTCTCTCTTCTGTCACCCTGTCCCTCCTCAAAAGTGTTTTGCTTTTGACTCTTACCTCTCTTCTCTCGTCCCTACCCTGTTTTCTAGTTTCTTCCCCTCCTACTTTCCTGCATGGTAAGAAAGATTTCTATACCCAGTTGAGTGTGTATGTTGCTACTTCTTTCAGCCAGTTCTGATGAGAGAAAGGTTCACTCATTCCCTCTAACCTTCGCCCTCTTCTCCATGGTGAAAGCTTATTCTTTCCTCTTTTCCCTCATTTTATCTTTCCTTTTCTCTTTCACTCAGTACATTCCTCTCTCACAGTCCTTAATTTTATTTTTTAGATATAATCCTTTCACAATTGACTCACACCTATGGTCTCTGTCTATATATACTTCTTATTACCCTAAAAATGAGAAAGGTCTTATGAGTTACAAAAACCATCTTCCCATGGAGTAATGTAAACAGTTTAAATTTATTAAGCTCCCTATTATTCCCTTTTCCTGCTTACCTTTTTACACTTCTCTTGAGTCTTGTATTTGAAAGCCAAATTTTCTATTCAGTCCTGGTCTTTTCATCAAGAATACTTGAAAGTCCTCTATCTCATCGAATATCCATTTTCCCCTCTGAAGGATTATAATCAGTTTTGCTGGTTAGGTGATTCTTGGTTTTAGTCCTAGATCCTATGACCTCTGGAATACCATATTCCAAGTGCTCTGATACTTTAACATAGAAGCAGCTAAATCTTGTGTTATCCTAATTGTGGCTCTATAATATTTGAATTGTTTCTTTGTGATTGGTTGCAATATTTTCTCCCTGAATTGGGAACTCTGGATTTTGGCTATTATATTCTTGGCAGTATTCATTTGGAGATCTCATTCAGGAGGTGGTCAGTGAATTCTTTCAATTTCTATTTTATCTTCTCCTTCTAGAATATTAGGGTAGTTTTCCTTGATAATTTCTTTTTTAATGTTTATTTATTTTTAATTTTCAACATTCATTTTCACAAAATTTTGAGCTCCAAATTTTCTCCCCATCTCTCCCCTCCCAACCCCACAATGCCTTGAATAGTGGTTACCCCTTCCCTCAATATGGCCTCCCATTTATCATATCCCTCCCTTCCCCTATTCCCATCTTCTCTTTTCTTGTAGGGCAAGATAGATTTCTGTACCCCATTATCTGTATTTCTTATTTCCCAGTTATATGCAATAACAGTTCTCAGCATTAGTTTCTAATACTTTGAGTTCCAATTTCTCTCCTTTCCTCCCTCCCCACCCATCACCACTGAGAAAGCAAGAAATTCAATAGAGACTATATATGTGTAGTTTTGCAAAAGTCTTCCATAATAGCCATGTTGTGTAGGATTAACTATATTTTCCTCCATCCTAAACTTCCTACCATTTATTCTATTCTCTCTTTTCATCTTCTTAGAATTTTACATTCCTAAATGTAGGGTTTAGTTCTATCATTCCTTCAACCCCAATTGTCCCATTCTCCCCTACTTTCCTGTAGTGGAAGATAGATTTTCATACCAAATTGAGTGAGGATGTTATTCTCTTCTTAAGCCAAATGTGAAGACAGTAAACTTCACTTTCACCTTCTCATTTCCTCCTTTTTCTCCTCCTTTGCAAAAGCTTTTTCTCACCTCTTTTATTCCATTTCTCCCTTTCTCCTCCTAATATATTCCTCTCTCACCCCTTAATTTTATTTTTTAGATATCATTCGTTCTTATGCAACTCACTCTGTGCTCTCTATCCAAATATGTATATGTGTGTGTATGTATATTATACATATATATGTGAGTGTGTGTGTGTGTGTGTGTGTGCGTGTGTGTGTGTATGTGTGCAACCCCTCCAACTACCCAAATACTGAGAAAAGTCTCAAGAATTACAAATATTATTTTTCCATGTAGGAATGTAAACAATTTTGTTTTCTGTTGTAAGGGCAAGCAAAATAGGATCTTTATTTATTTATTTTTTTTACTAAAAGTGCCTCTGAATAATGTGATTAAGGAGGATCTTTCCCACCCATTGTCTCACCTGGGAAGATTTCTAGGAGGGACCACTCTTTCTCCTTTTGTTAATTAGTCATTGGTTCTTAAAGGATATGATGGCCTCTGACTTTAAAAAGGGTGCAAAGACTCAGAGGCCTGGGTTTTACTTTGAGGCTTACTGACTGAGAATGTTTGCTTGAGCAGATGAGGACTCTGGGAAGCATTGCTAAGGAGATCCCTGACGGGGAAAACCCAGAAGCTGGTGCTTACTTCTCTGGTTACTATTGTCATGTAGGTGGACCTGTCATATCTGTTGACTTTTGATTTCTCTCTATTTTCTTTGAAGTTGAGACTGTTGACTCTCCTGAGCTAGGTGAATGATATATGTGCTTGGTTAAAGGAATAATACATGTGTTTGATTAAAGTGATTGTTAACCACTCAAAATTTGCCTTTCCTTTTATGAAGGCAGATCTAACAGCCTGTGAGAGTAGATCCCCTGTATAGGTTGGGGTACTTACTGACACATCTTACCTCAGGCTCACAGAATACTTAGCTTTCTTGGAAGACTAATTCAGGGAATATTATGTCCTATCCTACCTGAGTGTTCTCTCCCTCTTGGTGTTACTTTGAATTTTCTTTTTTGGATTTGCTTATCTATTGCAGGTTGTATCCCTATAATTTAACGTAAGCTTAACTAAGGGGGGAGCTATTTCCCTACTTCGAAGTCCCTTTCATTACACATAAGAACAACTAATCAAAAAGCACTGAGTAAGTATATACCAAGTTCCAGGTACTACATTATGCACTAGAAATAAAAAGCAGCATGATTCAAGCCTTTATACATATAACTAAATTTAAAAAATACTAGGGAAATTTGGGGTGGTGGAGAAGGGAAATAGGAAAAAGTTCAAGTGATTTGACTTGACTTTGAAGTCAACTAGAAATTTTAAGTTTGGAGGTGATGAGAAAGAATATTGTAGGTAGGCAAATTCACAAAGATGAGGGATAGACTATTTTTTACAAGAAACATCACAAACACTAAGTAGGCTGAAATATTGTATGCATTTCAAAGGGGTACTACATCTTCAAGGAGTGTCTTAATCCAGACTGAGAAGGGCTATAAATGACAAACAGAAGAGTTAGTATTTGATCCTACAAGTCACAAGGAACCACTGGATATTTTTATTTTTTTATTATATATTTTTAATTAATTAATTAATTTAACTTTTTAATTTAATTTTCACAAAATTTTGGGTTCCAAATTTTTTCCCCATTTGTCCCCTCCCCTCACCCCAATACACCAAGCATTCTAATTTCCCCTAGCACCAATCTGCTCTCTCTTCTAGCATTCCTTCCTTTTCTTGTCCCCTTCTTCTCTTTTGTCCTGTAGGGCCAAATAACTTTCTATTCCCCATTACCTGTATTTCTTGTTTCCTAGTAGCAAGAACAATACTCGACAGTTGTTCCTAAAACTTTGAGTTCCAACTTCTCCCCATCCCTCCCTCCCCACCATTCCCTTTGGGAAGGCAAGCAATTCAATATAGGCCATATCTGTGTAGTTTTGCAAATGACTTCCATAAGTCATGTTGTGTAAAACTAGCTATATTTCCCTGCATCCTATCCTGCCCCCCATTGTTGCTATTCTCTCTTTTGATGCTGTCCCTCCCCAAGTGTTGACTTCAAATTGCTCCCTCCTCCCATTGTC
>JAQQSK010006530.1:0-14392 GCA_028658325.1 Potorous gilbertii
AAAGGGGGAGAAAATTTTGGAACCCAAAATCTTGTGAAAATGAATGTAAAAAGTTAAATAAATTTATTTAAAAAGAAAAAAAATAAAAAAATAAAAAATAAAAAATAAATAAAAAATAAAAAATAAATAAAGGAAGAGATACTGGACTCAGATTCTGTTCACCTTGGGAACATCGCTTAAGCCTCAGTTTCCTTCTCTGTGAAATGAGTGGGCTGGACTGCTGTTGATGGCCTGCTCCAGGTCAAAATCCTAAGTTCATCTGAGTATTTATTATTACCCAAGGCAGAGAAGTAAGTCTCATCTTTCCTGGCATGCCACTGCTTCCCTCACCGTCCTCTCACCTGCTGCCTTCTATGAGACAAGGAAACCAGTGAACTCATACTTTAGGGCAACATGTAAAAAAGTACTTGGATAGGGGTGGGGGGAAGAGGGTGAGCAGGAAGGAGGAGGGCATCCATTAGCAGTGAAATGGATTTGTTGAAACATAGCTTCCTTTGGATGGGAGCTGGGGAGCAGGGTTCGGCAGACAAGGGCAGAAACGCTCCTTGGAAGGCTCTGAGTAAACACAGCTGCCAGACATCTTGGCCAGGGCCGGGGCCAGGCCTGGGCTGGGCTGGGCTGGGACATGCTGAGCTCCAGGACCCCCTTGTAGCCTCCCTGTGAAGATGGGAGGAAAGGCACCCCATGGAGGTCTTGGGGGTCTGGGGGAGGACTGCCCAAATAGACCTTATGAGGTTATCGGAACCTCTTCCTCTTTATCTTTCCATCCCTGCCCCCCACAACTCCATTTTAGGGCACAGAGAAAAGGCATTTCTGGGGATTGGGACTGGGGAGATTGGAAAGGTGGGAGATGTTTGCAGAACTTTGCTAAAGTGCTCAGAATTTAAAGCACCACTCCAGGTTGTGTTGATACAGTGCAGCCTGGATCCATTTGCCAAGGAACTGGTTCACGGTGCTATAATGAGGCCAAGACTGCAGGTTTCTGGTGGCCTCACACAGAGAAAAATGCTCTTTCCCAGCAAGAAGCTAAAACCCTCCGTCTGATCACAGACTGAGCCCTAATTCTCGTCTCAGACTGAGCGCCAGTCCTGGCCACAGACTGAGAGGCCTGATTCTGGTCAGACCTAATCTTGACCCTGGTAACGGAATGAGTCCTGACTCTGGCTATAGGCTGAGCCTTAATTTTGGTCACAGACTGAGCCTTGAACCTGACTATAGATAAAGCTCCAATCCTGGCCACACACTGAGCCTTAAGTCTGATCTGAGGCTTTATCTTGACCCACCCTGGTCAAGATCCACTGCCTGATCCACTCTGCTCACCAGCCATCTCCCAAACCTGGGTGGTGGGCTATCCAAAAAGGGCTTGCTGATTGTTTGATGTGTCCTATCCCCGTTCTTCCAGGCACTGCTGAGAGCCCAGTTGGGCCAATGCTGTTAGTAGAATAAGGGCAGAATCTGATTGGGCAGAGACACCCTGTCCTTGGAGAGCCTCAGTAGTCAGGCTAGGCCATTGAACTAGGCTGTTATGAAAACCACTGGATTTGAACCGGATGTCCTGGATTCAAGTCTTACCACTGGATCTGCCACTTGTGTGTGACCTCAGGTGAGTGACTCCCCTTTTCTGGACCTCAGTTACCTCTTCTGGATATAACAGCACCTAACAGCACCTAAATTAATATGCCACTTCCCTTATGCCAGCACTATACTAATTACTTTATGTTTACAATCTAATTCGATCCTCACAACAGCCCTGGGAAACAGGTGCAGTCACTTCCCCACTTTACAGATGAGGCAACTGAAGCAAACAGGTGAAATGACTTGCCCAGTATCACACAGGTAGTAAATGTCTGGGGCTAGATTTGGCCTCAAATCTCCTTGACTCCAGGTCCAGTACTCTTATCTTCTGTAGCATCTAGCAGCAGAATTAGGGAGTTAGACTAGGTGATCTCTCCTTTCTTCCAATCTGAACATCCTTGAATGGCTTCTTTTAGCCTTATCTCCATTATGTTTAATAGGCCAGTGACAAGAGGGGAGATCCCAGTTCTAATGAGCATCCTAGGAGAGCTCAGAAGCAGGGGTGGAGGGGAAGGGGCAGGAGAGGAGAACCAGGGAGCACCAAACAAGCTGTGTTGTTGTCCTAGCTCGTCCACAGTGGGGAATACTGGCAGGTGCCAAGTCCCGTGAAGCCTGGTGTGCTGGCCCCTGTAGCCCTGTTGCGCAATGACTTCATTGGGGGGAGGAGGGTGGGAGGAGTGTGCGTGGAACAGGAGGATAATTGGAGGCCAGCCCACAGAACTGGGCATAAGAGGAAACAGATGTTCAAGGCAGATGTTTGGACCTCTAACAGCTCCCCCACCCCCTCGCCCCAGGGGCTCCTGTCCTTGTGAACACCCATCGGACTCTGCCGTTCCCCAGACCCTAGCGTGACCTCAATGGTGGCCCAGTCTGAAACACAACCCAGCCCTTTGATTTGAAGGGGGCCACTGATGTGTTTCCCAAATCCTAGGTAGGAGAATTAGCTCCCCTCTTCCACTAGCACCACCCTGGATCTGGGAGGACCGTGTTCCAAAAGATGTCAAAGGGAATCCTACTTTAAGAAGCCTTCTGAAAGGATGGCCCCGAACCTAACCTCCTCATCTCATCCTAACTCTCCTCTCCTACTCAACCCTATATTCCCTAGCAGGTCACCACAATATCTGGGTGATACTGAGCAAGCCATTTCCTTTCTCTAAATTCCAGGTTCTTCATTTTTAAAATGTGGAAAAACATTTTTTTTACTACTTTCCTCCCAGAATTTCCCTTAGGATTGTAGGAGATAATGAATGCAAAGTATGGGATCTCTAGGAAAAATTATTTGTGGCTCGAGGTATTGTGTGAGCCCACATCTACACAAAATTGTATTAGCCCCCATCAATGTATCTATTTTTACCAGTCGTTCAGAGGACATAATTTGTTCAAAGCAAAGGCATTTACTAAAACAGAACAATAAGGAAGTAATGCTATAGTGACTCATAAAGTCCCGTGAAATCTCATAAAATCAATGGGAAGAATGAAGACATTTGAACAGGAGAAATCAATCATTAAAAGCAAGCACTGTGTGTGGGCACACATACGGAGGGCCACACACATAGGCAACATTTATGTTACCTTCTGATGATGTCATCACCCTGCTTCCCACAGGCCTACTCCCCTTGGGAACTGTTCTTTGTTGGAGGAGATGTGCTGGGCATTAAGTTATGGCTGGTTCCAAAAATAATCATCTTTCCATTGCCCTTGGCTGTGATGGGAACCTAAGATAGCAGAATTTCCAGGTAGCCTATATAAGCTCTAAGGATTGCTATCCCAACTCTCACTCTAATGGATGAGTTGTGGGTCCCAGAGCAAAGCTACAGCTCTTCCTCAGGAAGATGTGGTCCTAAGGAGTCAGGGGTGATTCTCTAATGCTATCAGCTCAAGCCCCCACTGGTGTGCCTTCCTCTAGGATTATTAATTGAAAAGTCATTCAGTCATAGCCGATTTTTATAAAAGGTACTTATTAAGGTGTTGGCACTAAGAACAACTGGTACAAAACAACCCCCAAGATCCTGTGAAACTCTACCACACAAGCTCACACAGAATTCAGGGGAAAATGGGCTCAAGCTTAGAGTGTAGCTCTAAGTACTGGAAATACTTTTCTTCCATTCATAGGGTGCTCAAGAAGTTATCAACAAACATAGTGGCATTTCTTTGCTGGGCTCTTTGTGTACTCATGAGTTTACGGCTAGTCTCTCCTTGGTTCCCAATGTAGACTGCCATCAGTGGATCTACAGATGCCCTTCGGACACCAATGGGAAGATAAGAAGGCCAGCATCCTCCAAACCCTTCAAGACTCACAAGGTCCTTCTTCAGTCAAAGGGGAGAAAAAGGAGAGATACTCAGGCCAACGCCAAAGTCAAGACCTCTCTTTCCCCTTCAGACAATTACTCTTCAGGGGTGTCCTGTCTTGCCACTCTCCAGAACTTATCAATTTTAGCTAATTAAATACTTGTCATGTCCCGGAGGACATGACAAAATCTATCTACCAATTAGGAGAGACTTCCATGAGTCATTACACTTTATCCAATGAACTTCAGACCCTTGTCACCCTTAATCTGAAGCCTGTGATTAAGATTGATTGAGTATCTGATCAGTTAGTACAAGCAGAGTGGTGCACCCTAATGAATTATTCCATCACTTCATCCTTCTGTACAATAGATCTACTAGGGATCTCATCTGGCACGTCAAGTCCAACCTAAGTGACTTGCTGAAGGTGATGTAGCTAATCAGCGAAGGCGATCAGCTTGTCTTCAGGCAGTTGGGCACTTGATTTGGAGCTGGGGATATCTGTATTCAAATCCGACACTAGACACTCACCAATGGGACGACCCCAGACAAGTGACTCTACCTTTCCTCGTCTCAGTTGCCTCATCTACAAAATAAGGATAGTAATAAGTAACAGCAAATGTCTCCCAGGATTGTCGTGAAGATAAAATGAGAGAAGATACGGGAAAGCTTTTTTGAACCTTAAAGTGCTACGTAAATCTCAGTTTTTATTATTAAGTCAGGACTCACACTCAGATCCTTCAGATTGTGTATCCAGAGCTTATTCCTCTGGACCAGGCCATAGTTCCATGAGTCCCCTCCTGCAGAAGCAGCTCCAGGTCCACCATCGTTTTCATCTTTCCTCCTTCCCTTCTTGTTAGATGAAGTCCACTCCTTGCTGTTAGGGAGCTACGGCCCTGTCAGGCCAGCCTGACCCAGATGTGTGACATGATATCCATCAAAGAGCTCCAGATCCCTCCTTCCAGGGACACAGTCCAGCCCCTGAGGATCCCAGGACTAGAGACAGAGTGATGGAGACAGATGGCCCCTGGGGGCTGACTAGCTCCCACAAGGAGGCTAGGCCTGCTTCATGTCAGCTTCACATGTTTGCTTCTGGCCAGTAGCCTGACAGGCTTGAGGGAAAATGTCCAGGTAGGATGGCCCTCATCAGATTGGTGTTCTGTGGGTCTCATCCCCAAGGAACACACTGTTCCCTGAGATAGGGCTTGGCTTGGGAAGACAGCCCAACTCCAGAAATTTTAAAGAAATCCCTTGGTATGGGGTAGTGGTACTCTGAGGATGCCAAAAACTTCCTCAAATTAAGAACTTGGATGCAAGACTTTATAGTTTGCAAAGCATTCTACCATGCATTATCTCATCTCATCTTTACAACAAGCCTGTGAGAGACATTGTTCAGGGATCATTTACCCTAGAATCCAGGCTAGATGTTGCTGATAGCCCAGCAGCAAAGCTCCAGAAGCCAGGATCCTGAGATGCTACCACAGTGGGGCACCTAGAACTAAAATGAACTGGGACTAACATGTAAGAACTGAGCTGAGCTGGGGATCTAATTGCCCTCTTTTCTCAGAGGCTTGAGTGGTAGAGGAAGGATGGCTCTGTGGTACTGGGCAGAAATCGTTTACTAGCTATAATGTCGAAGTAGATAGTCCTGTATTTTGCACGGTCACTTACTGAACAAACATTAGGTACCTCCCATGCACCAGTCACTGTACAAGATTCTGGAGATGCCAAGACAGGCGAAAACTAATCCCTGTCCTCAAGGAGCTTGGAGTCTACTAGAAAAGATAAGGCACTGACAGCTGTGTGCAAAAGAGACCTAGATGGGATAAGTTGGAGCCAGTTCACAGAGGGAAGTCTCTGGTATAACAAAGTTCAGTGTGTTCCTGCTCCCTGAAGCCCAGACGTATTACCTTTTACCCCTCCCCCAGGATGCTGAAGTATTCTAAGGGGATTGTCACTGGGTAAAGCCCCCACCTGTTGAGTCCCCCAAATTTCAAGGGCCCCAAATCTCCACTTGCATTTAAACACTTGGTTGATCATCTTTTATAGAGTACTATTTACTTCAAAACTATAGAAAATACAACATTTTTCCCAATACCACAGAGTCATAACCACCACCACCCCCCATACTACTTGAGTCTCTGAGGAAAGGAACTCTCTTGGTTCTTATGAATAATATTAGTTCCAGTTCATTCTAGTTCAAAGCGCCATGTGTACTAGTGTCTCAGGATCCTGGTATCTGAGGCTGCTGCTGGGCTATCAGCAGCATCCAACCTGCATCCTGGGCTTAAATGATCCCCATAGCGTGAGCTCCTGGCTCGGGATCTACTCCTTTCCTCCATTCCATCTAGAACTAAAAAGAACAAAGAAATGAAACCAAAACCCCAGGGTGAAGAAACTGGGGCTCACTGATGTCACTAGAGGTGATACTTAGAGATGGAGAGTTCCTTTAGATGCTTACTTGAACCAGCCAGATGGCTGCTAAGATCTCAATTAGCTCAAAAGTCTGAAATCCCTTGTCCGTTTATAAAGGAGAAAACTGTGGTCTGGACACCTGAATTCCAGATTATAGATCTGAACCAAGATTTGTTGTCTTTCTAACTGGAATGTCAGTAAACTATGCTGACCCCCTGGTCCTGGAAGATCTGGTTTCTAGGCTGAGAGACTTGACTTCTTATCCTGGCCCATCCCTTGAGCCAAAGTAATTTTACTTCTTTGGGCCTCAATTTGCCTATTTGTAAAATGACAATAACACCCGCTCTGCTGAGGTTGTTTGGAAAGTCTGATGGATGGGAATCCACTTTAGAAAGACATAAACAAACATTTAATATATCAGACTCTGCGCTTAGAGCTGGAGATATACAGACACAAGTGAAACAGTTTCTGCCCTATCAGGAAAGGCCAGATTCATTCATACAAGTATATACAAGATATAGACAAAATATATACAAGATGGGGGGCGCTTCATGCCGAGCAAATAAAAAAAGGCTCCTGTAGGAGGTGATGCTTGTGCTGAACTTTGGAAGAAATAAGCAGGTCTGAGAGAGGGCAAGGAGAGAGTATATTCCTTTACGGGGGAAAAGGACTTTCATGTGAGGAATAGTGAGGAAGCCAGTCTGGCACCACCATCAAGTGCATGAAGGGGAGTAACAGATAATAAGGCTAGAGAGATACTTTGGAGTCAGTCTCTAATGGATTTTAAAAGCCAAAAGAGTCTGCAATAAGGAGCTACTGGCATTTATTGAACATTGGAGTGATCTGGGCCCAGTTTGGTAACTATGGGGAGGGCTGATTGGAAAAGGGGGAGACTTGAGGCAGGAAGAGCAATTTGGAGGGTACTGTAATAATTCTGTGATGAATGAAAAGCCTAAGAAACAGTGTCTGGATAATTAATCATCCATCTACCAATTAGGCTCGCATATCTCCAATGATGGTCTGTCTCAGTAACCATGAGGAGCACTGAATGCTTACATACTTTTGGAAAGGGAGGGGCACCTGATGGGTGAAAATTGACCCTAACTGGTGAACAATTAATAAGGAGGTGGACATATTGATGAAGAGGGGCTAAAAGTCTTCAACTCCTCCTGTTGAGACCATGACTGGACCATGAGAGTCTGATACCTCCAGGGATCTGGACAAAAGAATCCATCCCAACCAGACCACTCTGGTTGGCTTTCTCCTTCATAAACTGGGTTACCCTAAACTCCAATGGAGGAGTACAATGACATGGGCTTATTTCTAAGGGCAAGAATTCACGTAGACAAGATTCTTTTTATACTTTAATCAGAAGTGAGATTTTCTAGTTGGATAGGGTCCCACCCAAGATTGCAAAGCACAAACTCAGAGGATTATGTCAATCTCATCTATCAACAACATCCTTCAGATACTGACTGCTTGGCCTACAGGGACTGGTCTCTGGGGAAATGAAGGGAAAAACCTTAATCCTAATTTAACAATTGGTTATTAACATAATAGAAAGTACTAATTTCCTTCAGTCCAGATGAGAAGTGTTTAGGACATGATCTAAGTTAGAGGTTGTGTGATTAGAGAGAAGGTAGCTAATAATGGGAAATGTGAAGGAATTCAAAATTTGTGGGATGAAAGAGAGGGAAGGGGCAAGGATGGCAATGAACATAGGCACTTGGGTGACTGTGAAGGACTATTATTTTCCTAAATTGCTCCGTCAACACAATTAAAGTTTTTAATTAGTCCTAGTTCTGGACTCCTATTTCAGTTGGCTGAAGTAAAATTACTCAAGATCAAGTCGCAAATCAGGATAAGAAGTCAAGTCTCGCAACCTAGAAATCAGATCTTGCAGGTCCAGTGCTTTCCTCAATAATATTTAACGAGGGTCAGCATAGTTTACTGAACTTCAGGTCAGAAAGGCAACAAATCTTGGTTCAAATACAGAATCTTCATTTCAGGTATTTGGACCACAGTTTTTTCTTACTTCGGGGTAAAGATGGAGATGGGGAGACAGGAGAAGGGGACCAGAATGGGTAGCCTCAGGATACTTACCAGATAGGAATTGGATTATAGCATTTCTTATTCATCTGGTCTCCCTTCTCCCTCATCTAATTAGAGACAACATTAGAGGATGGCTTGCTTAACTGCAGAGGAATTAGAGCAGGACCAGGGACAAGAGGGAGCCGGTGAGGATGACCAACGGAAAATATTTTCTGAAGTCTTCCGAGCAAGTATCCTCAAGAGACTGTATATGATGGGAAATCGTTTTGATGCCTGGATTTGGTTAAAGTTGGCTGCCCACAGAAAAGGGCAGATAGTTCAGTGGTTAAAGCAGAGGGTCTAATGAGGCCATTGGGCAGATTCTGCGTGGGTCTATAAGCTTTGCAGAGGAGCAACCACTATTCTTCATAAACGGGTTACACCCTAGCAACCATTATCACAGACTAAGTCTGGCTCCATGGTTCCCACCAGAAAATCAGAGTGAAGAATGGTACCCTGGATCATGTAGATGATGCCTGAGTCCTAACTCTGAAGTCCTAGAAAAGGCCTCAAGAAGTCACTGGCTTCATGTCCTTATCTTCAGAAGAAAAAGTAAACTAGTCTTTTTTCCTTTTAAGGAGTTATCTGCCCCATCCACGGGTAAAATCATTCTGGGTGCCCTGAGTAGGAGCCTCAGACACTGGTCTCTACTGAATTCCTCCTTCCCTTCCTCCCCAGCTTCCAAGCATCAGAAGAAAACCCCAAAACTCATGGGAACACAAAAACAAGGAGAAAGGAATCAAGTTATCTTCTGGCCATCAGAGGCATTTTTCTTCAGAACTCTAGAAAAATAAACCTGTTGGGTTGGAAGGGCAGGCTCAGGGAGTGGAATTTCTCTGACTACAACATACATTTTTTCCCCCTCCAAGTGAGAACTAGAGCAAATTAAGAAGGAGGGAAAGGACTACAGAAGAGAGGAAAGAGAAATGATATTAGAGAGAGGAAAGGGCAAGGCGGATGAGCACAGGAGGGAAGGAAGGAAGGTAGAGGAGGGGGAGGACAGAGAGGATGGTGGGGAGAGAGAGGAGAGGGAAGGCAAATGTTTATTTGACACAGAATTAAAGTCACTGCCTTTGAAACTTTGAGGGCAGGAGACACTCTATGCTTTGATCATTAAGGTCTCTGCTTCCACTCCTTTCTCAGTTTAAGGTTTACCTCTCCTGTATCTCATAGCTTGCCTCATAGACACATGAAAACAACACATGCATATATATGTGCACAGACAGAAACCTACTCATGAAGATCCAACTGTGTTACAGAGAAACACAAAACCATGCAGAAATAGTCAGCCAATAAAGATTTCTTAAGAGCCTACTATGTGCCAGACTCTGTTCTAAGTGATGGGGTCACAAAGAAAGGCAAAAAACAGTCCCTGCCATTGAAAAGGCTCACAGTCCAACAGGGGAGACAACCTCTAAGCTGCTCTGTACAAATAAGCTACTTAAAAGATGAACACATTGGAGAGAATCTTAGAACTACAGCAGATCCTTTTTTTTTCAGGCAATAGGGGTTAAATGACTTGCCCAGGGTCACACAGCTAGTAAATATCTGAGGTCAGATTTAAACTCAGGTTTTCCTGACTCTAGGGTCAGTGCTCTAGCCACTGTAACTCCTAGCTGTCTCTATGGGGAATCTTAAAGAGCAGTCAGCTACCCCTCATTTTGCAAAGGAGGAAAATGAGACCCTAAGAGGGAAGATGATTTGCCCAAATACCCACAGAAAACTGATAAGCATCATAACTAGAACCCAGGCCTGTGGACTCTCTGTCTAGCCCTTTTCACCATACTACGTTGCCTGATCCTTCCAGCTCACTCACTGTGGCTCTTCAGGGGAACATAGACTTAGAGTTGGAAAGTATTTTAGACATCACCCAGTCTATCTCCCTTATTTTACAGATGAAGAAACAGAGATTCATCAAGGGAATGTGACCAACAATCTATAAATATTAAGAGCTTATTGGTTGTCAAGCACTGTGCCTAAGGTAACACAAATTTGTAAGGGCACGTAGAATAAGTTAATAAGGTAACATTTATAAGAGCACATAGAATAAGTTAATAATAGAAAAAGGTTTATAAAGGCACAGGTTATAAGTAGCAACACAAGAACTCAAACCCAGGTCCCCTGAGTCAGAATCCAGCACTATTTCCATTGCACTAGAATGGACTTAGGGATGTGATTCCAGTTTGGGCAGAGGCTCCCCAACCATAACCCTAGAAAGGGCAGAAATAATGAACCAGATATCAGAGCTCTCAGAAGGATGGAGATGGGAAAAGAGGAGACTCGAAAAAATGCTGGACTTGTAGCCAGAGATCCTGAATTCAAATTCCAGTGCTGCCACTTGAGAGAAGTTATTTAACTTTTCTAAGCCTTAGTTTCATGGGGCCATCAGATGGAAGTACTCAAAAAGACATTAAAATAGAAACTATTTGAACTTAGAAGAGACAGAGGGGAACTTAGAACAGAGAAAGTCAAAGCTAAGCCTCTTACTTTATAATGTGTATACACTAGTGAGGATATTAATAGAATGCACACATGTACATAGTTACACACAGGCATACAGAATGGGCGTCTGGCACATGCGCAGACCTCACCAGCTTTCTTGGCTGATGAATACTCTCCCAGTAGAGAAGCTAGGGACCTTGCTCTCAGGAGAATCACAGTTATGGGGAATACAAGTGTCTTGGAGAGACAGGGGACCATATATGAACATTCTGTTCCTGATGCTGATTGATTAACTATATGTCAAAGAGGAGACTCACCACTTGTCCACTCCTGCCCCTTCTCTTGATTACACTCCAGTTCTGCTCGTTATCTTGCGAGGCACAATTCACTGAGGAAATTCACTACATCCCCCTTGAGGATATATGACCCCATAAAAAGGCCTTGGTCACTGACCTCCGGATTCTTTTTCCTTTTAGGTGAAGGAGATCGGAGCCCTCGACAAGCTTGTGAGTTTGAAAAAACAGGAGAGTGCTCCAGCATTCCCTCATTCTAGAGTCTAGATTTTGGAAGCCATGCAATATTGATACCCCAAAGTAAGGGCCATTGATAGCTGAGACAAAGACTAATCCAGCAGGATGCCTCCTTTGGATGCAAACCTGAAGCGACTGATACTATGTAGAAACTTAGCTAAGTTGAGTCTTTTCTCCCCAGAGAATGAGGTGATATAAAAGAGAATAGCCCCCAAAATACTGGGAGAAATGTTTGTATGTTCTTATCATGAAAAGTTAATTGATGTCAAGTGGTTTAATGGGACTGGGACATAGCCACAGGTCCCTAACAATGGGGGGAACACCACAGGTAGGGGCTCAAGCTGATTGCAGGATTTGGAGATGTGTTTGTATGTGTGTGTGGGGGGGGTGAGTGTTAGATTGCAAACCTTTCATCAGACCCTGCATCCTATACCTTTCCAGGTGATGGATGGTGTTCTCGCTGGCTGATAAGACTAAACGGGATTTGAATGCCAATTGAATTTTCTTCTGCTGCCTGAAAGTGAATTCTTTCTCTGTTCACATCTTCGTACAGCACTTGGTTTAGAGCTCTCCCTTGTCCCCAGTGCACTCTCCATAGATGTTTGTTGAATTTAATTGAATCCAGGGCTCTTTTTCGGGTGAAGGGACAGGTCATTAGCAGAGGAAACTGTGCCAACCTTCATGGCTAGATGAGGGCCTTCTTAGGAAAAAAAATCCCCCCTGGGATCAGTAACTCATTAGGCCTATGTTCTGCATTCCCTTTTATTTTTCCTTTCCCTTAGTGGCTATTAAAAAACTTTTCAGAAAACCTACCCTTTATACCAGTTAAACTAAGGGGAAGAAGGTGGTTTCCAGACCAAGGCCAGGAAAGTTGGGGGAAGACCAGGTAGCTTAGAGCCCGGGGAGGGACAGGAGTCACCAATCTAGTGTCTCTAGGTGAGGCCCAGTCAAAAAGCAGAGAATGAGCTCTGGACTTACACTAAGCTCTACGGTTCAGGGGCCGGTACTGATTCCTCCCTGTCTTGGGCCATTTCCTGACATTCCTTTGAGGAAATCTTGGTTTTCCCCAGCAGTCAGACATTCCCACCAAACTCAAAGGGACCATGGGACTTCTCTGTCCTTCCTGGCAGATTGATACCCATCATTAATACCACAACTAAGCAGTCCCCCACATACCATCTCTTAACTCAGCACTCTCCTGCCAGCTCCCCATTTCCTAGACACAAGATTTCCATTTCCCTTCAGACAATCTAAGCCCAGTGAGGAGCCTGTGGGATTCAGTACATCCTCCTCCTGTTTGCTACAATATCCCAGTGACCTCTTGCCTCCCCTTTTGCCTTTCATCCCCATCTGCCCCCCAGTCCCATTCAAGTCCCCCACATCTGGACAGAATTTCCTATTCTCAGGGATCCCCAACACCAAAGGAATTCATCAGTTTGGAAACCTTAGAAAAATAGGCCAGAAGGAAATCAGGCTATAGGGGTTCTAAAAAATAGATCTGAACAGTTACTCTACCCAAGTCAATCTTCTTCTATGAATGTTGTAAACCCCTTTACTCATGAAATTTCTGAGGTTGTCTCTGTACAGAACAAAGTGATATTCCCCAACCGTCATAGTCTCTTTCTGGAAGTCTCCTCTTCTGCAGCTGAGATTTGGAATTAGATGGTCTCTGTTTCAATCTTGGCTCTGGAAGTCAATGGACCTCTTCAGACCCCTGTTTCTTCCTCTTTAAATGAGGCAGCTAGATTTGATGACCTTTATAAGGCTCTTTCCAGAATACATTCCCATGAACCTATGATTTCAGCCCCCAGGGAGCTTTCCCTGTGTGAGTTTCTTTAGCTGGGAAAAACCTGAGTCACACAATTTCAAGCAGGATTCTTCTCTATCTGGAGTTCCCTCAGCCCTCTAATCATTTCAGGTAAGCAAACCAGTCAGAGAACTGGAAGGAAAGGGCTTTGGAAGCTTGTTCATTACAACTCTATAAATATGGACCTACTATGTACAAAGCCCTGTATGATGGGAATGTAATGATAGAACCTGCTCTCAAGGAGCTCATATATACATAGGGAGGCTAGACTTAGCCCTCTCCTGCAGAATGCCTGCTCTCAACCAGCTTACATTTTGTTGAGGAGACCACAGGTACCTATATGAGGCTAAACTGAATAAATATGACATCATTACAAAGAATTTAAGGAGGGAGGGCTCTAGCAGTTGGGGAGATCAGGAAAACTTCATATTGAAGATGGTAAACTGAGTCTGATAGGAAGATTCTATGTGACAGAGTTGTGGAGGGAGGGAGGGAATTCCAGCTGGTACAAAGGTACATAGATGGGAGATAAAGCCCTGTATTTGAGGAACAAGAAAAAGAAGATCAGTTTGACTGGGCCATTCATGGAAATTCATGTGACGAGGGGTTGGAAAGGTAAGTTGGGAGCAATTTGAAGCTGTTTGTAAACGGCTTTAAGAGTCAAACTGAAGAGTTTTTACTTTAATCTTAGAAGCAATGGGCATCTATTAAAATCTGCTGAATGCAGAAGTGACATGGTCAGAGCCATGTTTAAGGAAATTCCCTTTGGCAGTTGCATGGAAGGTGGTTTGGAGTGGGGAGAGACTTGAGGCAGAGACTAATTGGAAATCTATTGAAATAGCTCAAGCAAGAGGAAACTGAGAGCCCGAATGGAAGCTGGGGTTATATTAGTAGGCAGAAGGGGAGAGGTAGATGAGCTATTGTAGAAGTGAAAATTGACAACTAATTGACTGTGTGGGGCAAAGAGAAGCAAGGATTCAAGCTTGTGAACATGGGAGAATAAAAGGGTGGTGATACTTTATTTTTTAAAATTTATTTATTTATTTATAAATGTTCTACAATCACTTCCTTAAAATTAAGATTTTTCCCCCCCATACCTTTCTCCCGCTACCCCCCTCCCTCCCCATGACAGCATACAATTCTGTATAGGTTCTACATATACTTTCCTATTGAGCACATTTTCACTATAGTCATGCTATGTAGTCGCACTAAAATAAATGGAAGAAATCATATAACAAATCAAAAC